>APFE031458957.1:20627-78872 GCA_000404065.3 Pinus taeda | reverse complement strand
GGAAGATGACCTAGAGACTCCCTTCAGGTACCTTGGAGCCTGCATGCCTCAATGGCAGGTTCTTCGTGTTCGACGAGAGGTTTTCATCATTGGCCTCCGATCGGATGATTCTACGGGTGTTCAACACCGGCTCATTGATTCACACGCCGTGGATTGTACCTTGAGGACCATCGTCATTATTGGTGGCCCCTCTCGCGTCTGTTAACAGTTTTCATCATTGACTGGTAACCAGACGATGTTCATGCATGTTCGACTTGAACTCCTGTATTCACGTGCTTGAACTTGTAGTGTGTTCGGGTCGAGTTGGAGCGCAAGACCCCGGGTTGTGCATATTGAAATCCGGGTTGCATTTTGTGGATTATTATAATCATTACATGACTCATTTATTGGATGGTTGCGACCATACCTGAGTCCATTTATAGATCCTCATCGGATGGTTGCGTCCATACCTGGGATCCAGTTATATATACTCTGTTATGGATGGCTGCGCCGATACCACATATATCATGTACTTGAGATATCAGTTGTACTTCTTTTCGCAGGTTCTTCGGCGGCAGTGTTTTCAGTCGCACATGTTCTTGTAAAGCACTTCACCCCTCTCTCTCTCGGGCCTCATGCCTTAGGGCGCATCTGTTACACAGTAATTTGTCACCGTAGGGCGCATCTGTTACACAGTAATTTGTCACCGTTTGTCACCGTCCCTATTACCCCTCTCCTGCACCTTGGAGGACTCATTCCGGGACTTGTGAGAAGTGACAAGACTTGAAACCACTTGCATCATTCACCTCTAAACATGAGCTTCATATGCCCTGAAGACATCTCCTGCTCTTTGCCCTTAAAAATAGCTCTTTTTGCATTAGCGCTGGCCCACTGTGTTCTGCCCGCGCCAATGGGGAAAGTCCTATAAAAGGGGCGCGCCATTAGCACTTTGTCCCAGAGTCGCAATCGCGCCAACCTTTTTGGGCAAAGTTTTTAACTAATCTATCTCCGAAAGTTCTATCCAACTCATTCACCAACTGCATCCAAGTTAAGTGAAGATGGTTTGGCTTCGAATCTCCTTGAATGGGAATTAGTTTGCCACCATTCCATAGAAGTTTCCAAGTGATAAGGCTAAATCCATTATTGTTGTGATTGATCTTATCTTCTCCTTTTCATCTATAAAAGCTTATCTCCATGCCTTGAGCAAGTTAGTTCTAGTCCTATGGTAATTATACTTGTGCTGAAAGGAAGATATCAAGAGATTAGAGTTGCAAGAGCCTTCTTTGTGTCCATAAGGCTTAACCTAAGTAAGGAGATCTTGTTACCAAAGAGAGAGAGGCCTGTCCCTCACCCCTTCAAGCTTTGCAAGACTTGTGTAGCTGAGCACCCATCCAAAGGAGGACTTGACGTCAGGACGCTGGTTGTATTCTCCTTTGTTGAATATTAATAATAGATGACTATCATTATGGTTCCATTCTCATTGTTGTGATGATTAATGTTGAATTATGTCCTTCCTGACTGATGTATAATTGCATATATTAGATTTCACACTTGTGTTTGTGTTGTTCTCTTTGTGTGCAGGCGTCCATTCACGAGGATAGTGGAGGATTGTGACCGGCCAAGGCAAAGGAACATTGGCGGCATCCCTTCTACAAACGAAAGCGTTGGAACCCAAGTAGGTCTTCATCACCTACCTTTTTATTTGCAATTAGGAACTTGCGTGATAGCATTGTTTGATTGTTGCTAGACCCGTTCTGGGAATCTAGACCCGTTCTGGGCTAGTAGGGATCGCCTCTATCCGTAGAGGGGATTTACCTCTCCAACAGGGTACGATAAGAAATTCATCAATATTTTATTTTCCTTGATGCATGTTGGAGTCACGATTGTCGTTACACCAAAACCGCAAGTGTTAGTAAACAGACACATTACTAGATTTGAGCACATGCCACGAAACACACGGGGAGCGTTGACCTTCTACACCGTCATTAACAGGGAGCCAACAATCTGCCCCCCAATGCGAGCCCAGTGTGTTTCGAACTCGAGAACTTTGGCTCTGATACCACTTGTTAGATCAATGATTGTCGTTACACCAAAACCCACAGGTGTTAGTAAACAGACACATCGCTATATTTAAGCACATTCCACGAAACACATGGGGAGAGTTGACCTTCTACACCACCATTAACGGGGAGCTAGGGTCAAATATCCAATGTGGAAACTGCTTAATGCCACCGCCTTGCTCTAGTAGCGTTTGTTAAAATGTTGGTTGTTACCCCTGGAGGTGTTGAGGGATCTGTCCAGGAAATAGATGAGGAACGCTGGAACTAAAAGATAGTTGCAGCAAGAAAAACAAGGTCATGGACCTATGTTGAAACGTGTTGCTGGAGTTTGAAACGTAGAGATCCATACTTGTCGCTGGAGTTTGAAACGTGGAGATTGGAGTTGAAACATGGTGTTCATAGTTTTTTTTTTTACATCGAGCTTGCACGTATACGTCAAGTTTTTTCTCAAACCAACATATGTATGTGTGAAATGTGAAAAGGTTAAAACATTATATATGTTTTTATATTTATTATGAAACATATATAATTATATGTTGGAATTTTGAAAAGTATATTTTAAAAGGAGCAGGAATTTTGAAAAGGGTATTTTAAAAGGAGAAAGAGTAATAATTAAAGTTTTATTTTTAAGTGGAGTTTTTTGTGTTTTGGGGCTTGAATTTGATTGAAAATGGAGACAATAGTTACAGATATGGAGAAGTTGAGTGGGGCTAATTTTGCCCCATGGAAATCACAGACGGAAGATATACTAATTTTAAAGGATCGGTATTTGCCGATTGAGGGCAAAACAAAGAAACCCTCATCGATGACAAATGAAGAGTGGAATAAGCTAGATAGGAAGGCGATTGCAGAAATCTTCCAATATTTAGCAAAGAATGTTTATTTCAATGTGTTTGGATAAAAGACGACAGAAGGATTATGGAAGAAGCTCCATGATCTATATGAGAAGAACACGGCATCAAACAAAGTGTTCTTGATGAAGAAGCTTTATAATCTCAAAATGAAAGAGGGTGCTTCAATTGCTGAGCACTTGAATGCATTTAATATTATTACTAATCAGCTTGCCTCTGTTAAAATCATTTTAGATGATGAAATTAGAGCTATTTTGCTGATGTGTTCTATGCCAGACAGTTGGGAAAATTTAATTGTAGCTATAAGCACTGCAACAACTACAAGGACCCTGAAGTTTGATGATGTTAGTAGTAGTTTAATGAATGAGGAGCTGCAATGCAAGTTAATTGCGGAAAACCAGGGAGGAGAGGCTCTAGCTCTAGCTAATCGTGGTAGGAGAATGGATCGAGGCCGACAAGGGCGATCAAGATCGAGAGGCAGAATCATATGCTTTCATTGTGGTAAACCTGGGCACATGAAGAAAGAATGTTGATTTTGGAAAAAGGACAAAAGGATCAGAGACCGTCTAGTACAAATCACAAGTCATCCAACACAAATGAAGGTGAGACTATTGCTGTAGCCACATATGGTGATGTGTTGTTTACTGTTTCAGTAGAGGATGCATGTGTATATACATCTAGCAGTAGCTTTGGTTGGATCCTTGAATCTGGGGCATCTCATCATGTAACCCCATGCAAAGATAGTTTTGTTTCATATAATCCTGGTGATTATGGTAGAGTGTATTTGGGGAATAATCATTTTTGCAGTATTGTTGGAGTAGGAGATGTCTAGATCAAGATGAAAGATGGACAAGATATATTGTTGAAACAGGTCAGGCATGTACCATAAATTCACATGAGTTTAATCTCTATGGGATGACTAGATGATGAAGGCTATTTGACAAGCTTTGGAAAAGGAGGTTAGAAAATTAGCAAAGGTGCATTGGTCGTGGCCAAAGGACCCAAGACAAGAACATTATACACATTGAAGACACTGATAGGAAAATCAGATTTGGCTGCTATCACAAAAAAAAGGAAATTCGGCAGATCTGTGGCATAAGCGTTTGGGTCACATGAGCGAGAAGGGCTTAAAAATCCTTCTTGGTAAAAATTTATTGCAAAGTTTGAAATCCTACAATCTTGATCTTTGTGAGCATTGTATATATGGTAGACAACGAAGGGTTTCATTCCTTAGAGGTGGCCATGACAAAAAGAAAAATATGTTTGAATTGGTGCACTCAGATGTGTTTGGGCTTGCTAACATCAAATCATTAGGAGAAGCATCATATTTTGTAACATTTATAGATTATGCATCCAGGAAGGTTTGGGCATATCCTATGAAAAATAAAAGTGAAGTGTTTGGAATATTTTAAAAATTCCATGTTGCTGTTGAAAGAGAGACTAACAAATTGCTGAAGTGTTTAAGAACAGATAATGGTGGAGAATATTGCTAAAATGCATTTAAGGAATATTGTAACAATTTTGGCATAAATCATGAGAAGAATGTGCCTGGTACTCCTCAACAGAATGGTGTTGTAGAAAGGATGAATCGCACCATTATGGAAAAGGTGCGAAGTATGTTGTCTAATTCCGGTTTGGAGAAGAATTTTTGGGTTAAAGCAGTCAGGACCGCTTGCTACCTCATAAATAGATCTCCAACTACAGCCTTGGATGGCAGTATCCCTGAAGAAGTTTGGACTGGTAAGAATTTGAATTATTCTCACTTGAAAATCTTTGGATGTGAAGCATTCATACATATTCCCGAAGAAAATAGAACTAAGCTAGATGATAAATCTATGAAATGCATTTTTTTGGGATATGCGGATGAAGATTTTGGTTATCGTCTATGGGATCCAGTGAAACATAAAATTATTAGAAGCAGGGATGTTATATTTAATGAGTCAGAAATGTTCAAGAGGACTGTAGGTGAGTTGGAGGTCAAGAAGGTTATTGACAGGTTTGAAGAGCAACAGGAAAACATACCACCAATACAAGAAAATGAACAGCAAATTCAGGAGCATGAAGAACAACAAGTGGAAAATGATGAACAACAAGAAGAAGGAATCTTGCAAGAACCTTTACAGGAGATTCAACCTGATAATGCACCACCACAGTTGGTTCACAGATCTTCTAGGCCTCATAAGTCTTCACAAAGGTATCCTCCTTCAAACTATATTACTATATTTTGTCGACTGATGAAGGTGAACCTAATTGTTTTCAAGAAGCTTGTAAAGTTGAGCACAATGAAGAATGGAAGAAAGAAATGGAAGAAGAAATGAACTCTTTGCAGGAAAATAAAACTTGGGAGCTGGTAAACCTCACAAAAAGTAGAAAGGCTCTACAAAACAAATGGGTGTGCAGGATTAAGCATGAAGGTGACGGAAAGAAGGATAGGTATAAAGCAAGGCTAGTGGTGAAAGGTTTTGCCCAAAAAGAAGGTATTGACTTCACTGAAATTTTCTCACCTATTGTTAAAATGTCATCCGTTAGAGTCATTCTTGGTCTAATTGCTGCTTTATACCTAGAATGTGAACAGTTCGATGTAAAAATTGCATTCCCTCATGGTGAATTGGAGGAAGAAATTTATATGGAGCAGCCAGGAGGCTTCATAGAAAAAGGAAAAGAAGGCCTTGTTTGTAGGTTGAAGAAGAGTCTCTATGGGTTGAAACAGGCACCTTGACAATGGTACAAGAAATTTGATTCATTCATGTTGGAACATGGTTTTCAGAGGTTGGAAGGTAACCATTATGTCTATATCAAGAGGTAAGATCAAGGAAAGTATATCATATTATTTTTATATGTGGATGACATGTTGATTGTTGAGCATGATAAGAATAAGATCAATAGGTTGAAGAAAGATTTGGGTAGAAAATTTGCAATGAAGGATTTGGGACCAGCACAACAAATATTGGGCATGCGGATTATGTGTGACAGGAAAAACAAAAGGTTGTGGCTGTCACAAAAAAATATATCAAGAAGGTGCTTGAAAAGTTTAATATGAAGGATGCCAAGCTAGTTGGTACACCCCTTGCAGCCCACTTCAAGTTGAGTATTGAATTATGTCCTAGTGATGACAAGGAGAAAGAAGAGATGAGCAAGATTCCTTATGCTTCGGCGGTTGGTAGTTTGATGTATGTCATGGTATGCACACAACTAGGCATTGCATATTCAATGGGAGTAGTGAGTAGGTTCCTTGTCAATCCAGGCAAACAACATTAGCAAGCAATAAAATGGATTTTGATGTATCTCAAGGGTACTAGTCATTATTGTTTATGTTTTGGTCATGATGAGACTGTGCTTGAAGGATTTACAGATGCGGATATGGTTGGAGATATGGATACCAGAAAGTCCACTACAGGTTATTTGTATACATTTGCAGGTGCAGCAGTATTTTGGGTGTCAAGGCTTCAAATAATAGTAGCCCTCTCTAGAACAGAAGCAGAGTACATAGCTGCAACAGAAGCTTGTAAAGAGATGTTGTGGATGCAGCGATTCCTAGGAGAGATAGGAATAAAGCAGGACAAGTATGTGTTATATTGTGATAGTCAGAGTGCCATTCACTTGGCGAAAAACCCAACATTTCATTCAAAAACCAAACACATTGACTTAAGGTACGATTGGATCCGGCATGTGTTGGAGGAAGAACAATTATCCTTGGAAAAGTTCCATACAGATAGGAACCCTGCTGATATGCTCACTAAGATTCTACCACGAAATAAACATGAGTTATGTAGAGGCATGGTAGGACTCGGTGTGACTTGATGACCCTTATTTGGCTTCAAGTGGGAGAATGTTAAGCGTGAAGCCAAATTCACGCAGGATTCTAGATCCTTCTAGATCAGATCTTTCTAGAATCTCCACACCGCCATTAGTTTCTAGATCTTTCTAGATCTTAACACCACCATTAGTTTCTAGATCATTCCAGATCTCCATCTGAATAACATACAGGATTCTAGATCCTTCTTCTGCCTTTATAAATTTGTAATTTCTCTGGCCAAATCTAGCAAGCAAGCCAAGGCCCAAGCCTGTTATGTAATGCTAAGTGATTTCTGTTCTCCAGTGATTATTTTATCTATTCTGCTGTTTCTAACTCAGTAATCTTGTTGTTTCTCTATTTGTTTGTCTCTGTGAATTATTCTTTGCTCTTGTCGTCTAAGTCTCTAAGTATGAATCTGTTGTGAGTTATGTATGCTCTGATCTAACAATGCACACAGTCGGAAATTCTCTGTAGATGAAGCATTGATTTTTGAATGATTACATTTAAAAATTCTCAAAACGCTGATTGATGATCGTTACTATGGTGATGGATTCTCAATGTTTATGGATCCTAAAGCAAATTTCCCCATCTATGATGGCCCAACTACTAATGACCTAAATGATCTTCCAAGGCCAATTAGGACTTATGGGCCTACAAGTGACTCCCTCGGGCATGGAAATCAAACCTCAACAGCAATGGGAGGAAGATTAGTAGATAATGCAAGTCATTATGGGTTGTAAAAGGGAGTAGCTAGGGGAGGAGCTCCTCTTTCGAGGATTGCACCCTATAAGGTCTTCTCTGAGGGTGGATGCATGGATGTTGATATACTTGCAGCCTTTGACGATGCCATTAAGGATGTCGTCGATGTATTCTCTTTCTCTCGGAACTCCTTCATACTTTACACCAAATATATTGACAGATGGTATAGCCATCAACACATTTCATCTAGTGCAGAATAATATTGTGGTTGTGGTTGTGGATGGGCCTTATTCCCACACAGTAGTCAATAGTGAGCCATGGATCTTTGACGGTGGCAGCATGCATTGTTGATAGGTTTTTTTATTCCAAAGTTGTTTTAGGAAACAAAAAACCATTTGATGTAACATAGTTTGATGATCGAATCTTTCTACAACTATCAATGTCTAACCGAAGACTCCTCCTTAATTTCTAAGCTAGAGAAAGGGCCATTTTTCTTCTTGAAATTTTATATCATCAATATAGAAACCCAAGGATTCGATCTCCTACATTGACATAAACCAGAAAGCATGCATAGAACATTAAGCAAAAGAAATTCCACGGCAGAAATGAGACATCATACAAGAAAATCAAAACTGATCAATCCATGAATATGACAGCTAGTCCAACTTGTAACGAAACGTCTACGAATGCTATCATACATATCAATTGCCAGAAAACATGTGATCCAAGATAAAATACAAGACAAGGGACTCCATTACAAACAGTTACTATGATCGGTTTTCTTGGGGTGATTTCGAAGCAGAACCATTTTTCAAAAGAAAGATACAGAGCCATCCATTGATAATATAAATGGACATATAAATAGCTTCACTTCAATGTGGAAACCAAAATAATGGGCACAGGCAATTAAGTCCAAAAGAAGCAACATCGTACCTGCTTAAGGATCATCGGCAACGGTGACCATCGTCGCTCTTTGTAGAGCTCTACATAGTTAAATTCATATGAATACATATAATCCGTTTCCATTTCTTCTACATTATGGAAAGTCACTGAAGCAGATTTATTTGCTTCAGAAACTGGCTTGACTGATCTGTGTGGAGAACTGCGCAATGAGGGTGAGACTGATGAACAACTGTGATTGCGAGAAATGGATACAACAGATGAACTTCTCGAAGCCCTAAAAGTTGAAGACCGTGGCGAAACAAGAGATTGAATACACAAAGAATTCTAGGTATTTCCAGCTTTATTGAGTTCTATATTGGTTTGGGAATAGTGTCACCTGCTATCACTGTTAAGTTAAGACTGTCCTCTTCATTATCATCTTTATAATCTGAAAAAAATCTCTCGGGGGATGACAACAATTCATTGTGGATTTGTTGTATTGTGGAATCGAATTTAACTACCTTTGCTGATCTGACAAAGCCTTCGTCTTTATCCTTTGAAACACTGCTTCGTGCAGAAGATGGGGATAATGAATCATTTCCGTGATGTTCTGCCAAATATTCAAAGTCTCTTGTATTTGTTGGCAATGTATTACTGTCCCCTCCTTTGTGTTTGGAAAGACTGCTTCTAGGAGGCGACTGTAACCCATATGGCAACTCATCAACAATGTGTTCTTCTTGACATTTGGACTCGGCAGCATCTGCTGACAATCTAAAGATCGACTCTTCTTTATTATTTGAAGACTTTTGTCGTGAAAGAGACTCAGATCCAGAGGGAGACCCATTTACCATGCATTCTACGAGAGATTTAGACTCTGTCGCATTCGGCGATAATTTAATAATCGCGACATTTTTGTTCTTCGAATAACTGCTGCGGGGAGAAGATTGCGATCCATTTCCGAGATTTTCATGCGATTATTTAATGCTCTATGCAGTTCTATTTTTCGATAAACTTCTGCGTGGGGGAGATTGCAATCCAATCCTGTGTTTTGTTCTCTCCACGGATCTATTATTTGAAAAACTGCTTAGCAGTGGAGATCGCGATTCAAGGTTTTCTACATCATGGCATTATCATCGTGGCAGTCTCCAACATCATGGCATTATCATGCTTCGGTTCAGTTTATGCATTTAGGAGTTTTTGGTCGGCATTCATATGAGTATTTCTAGGGGCTGCAACATCAGTAGAAATCTGAGCTGCTGGAGACAATATAGAAACATGGACTGCCTATTCGTTACTCCTTCGGGCCGGTAGTGGTTCGCATCGAAGGCAAGCATGACAGAACTCGCAGTGAGTAAAACCACAGAATCTACGGAAAAAGAGTTGAACTTTGGTCGAACTAACAGTGTTGCGAAAGTGAATCTAAGAATATGACGTGGAGGCTGGCGAATCTATGAACAGTGTCATGAGACAAAGCCTCACCATTAAAAAGCCTTTGGCTTAATTACACCTATTAACTATAAATAAATTAAATTAATAAATGACCTCTTATGTCTGAATCTATTCTTAATACTCGCATTAGTAATAAATTAATCAATATTCAATAATTATTAGTAACTATTTAAGATATAAACTTTTAGCCATGAGTTAAGGAGACCACCATTAACACATTCAATTCAAATCCAGTACATCGATTAGGGTTGAGATGGTTGCATCTCAAGACGAATAGTGTGATAAAACTCTGTATCATCAAATAATTTAAAAATATTTTAGTACACTCTAAACCATTGAAAAATTTAGTACAAAATATTTTACACCTTTCAAAGTATATTTTCATAAAATATCAAACTTGGAAGAATGTTAAATCTCCAAACCATTAAGTTAATCAAATCAAAATTCACAACTTTTCCTATACTTCATTTTACGGTAAGAATAAGCATAAAATATTTTAAACATTCGAAAGTGAATTTGCAAAATATCGTCAACTTTTTGGAATAGATTTAGAAAATATTTTAAATCTTTAAAAATGGATGTTTCATCAAATTTAACCAGACTTTACTTTAATGTTATGGATAATGATTTAGCTTTTCACGTATGTGATGTTCATAATGATTATAACATTTATTTATAATATATATAAATTTATAATAATATTCCATTATTGAGATTTAAAAGGATTATTATATCTATATCTATATATATTTATTTATTTATGTTTTAAGGCAAGTAGTCAACTTTTTATTAGCTAAAATATGTTACTTAAAATGCAGTGCAAGAGTCCTTATAAGGCCTACCATATTATGAAGAGATGGGAGTGGATCATTTTTTCATTAAAGGGAAACTACATGGTCTCTTAGATAGAGTAAAGTTTTGATAATGTAATATAGACCATGCAAAAATCAAAATTGAGTTTACAAAAATAACTTTTGTGATCAAAGCTAGAGCCATCAATACTCGCATCATGTGGAAAGTTGAGGAAAAACAAAAGCAAAGGAAGCTATAAAGGAAACTTGTTCAGACCATTTTCTTGTCTTTGGAGCTAGATGGAGGATGTTGTGCTTTGTTGCTTCTTCCTTCATCAACTCTTGCATTGTCCAGAGAATTTTCATCTACCTGTTCCTTGATAATGAGGCAACCATAAGGGTTAGTGTCCGACGTAGAGGGATCACTGACGATGGTTTGTGTTGCGCAAGTGGGGGTCTTCTTTGAGTTGCATGCTTTTTCTTCCATCTCTGGCCCTAGAGAACCGTGAATAGCAGGGCCTATGCTTTGCACTTCACTTGCCGAGAAATCAGTGTGAAGAGGGGATTGAGGTCGGAGGGTGGAACTTCTATCCTCAAAATTGTCTAAGGAGTTGGAAGACACTACTGGAGTAGGAAGGAAATCTATGCTAGTGGATATGAGAGATGGTATAACGAGAGGCATGTTTAATTGAGTTGAGCATTTTCTTTTGCCATCTGCCTTTTCATGCCCTCTCTACCTAACTCCATAATCCATAGGTGTTGCAACAGTAGATTTCAAACAACCTAGTGTTCATCACCAATTCTTCTGTGTTCCTCGACCTCTAGGGAGGCCACCCTCTTATGGATATGTACAAGAACATCAGGATCAAATAGCTCCATGTGGTCATAAATCCATGGAATACATGGAGGGCACCCCCTACATCTACGTCGTCGTGTTGATCTTCCTCTTTCACAAACCATGGTGGAAACTTTAGGATAAAAAATCCCAATTGAAGTCTCTAGCAACAATGACAGGGAGAGTGAGAGGATGGCTATGCTTATCGATTGCGGATCTATGCATGAAGGAAAGCAAAGGGAGACCACAAGGCGATGACATGAACATTAACTAGCACATGAAGGTTGAGGTGAGGAAAATCACAAAGTAGATATTGGAGGCATGAGCGAGAAGTGCAATATTAACTCACACATCGTTCACCTGGACGAAGTATGTTGCACGTGAATGCCACCTGGTGTTCTCAATCATGCCAAGAATGAATTTTTTCCAGTATACACTGGCATGGCTCCACCATCGAGGAAGCACATGGATCTGGGATAAATAGAATTTGTATTTTTCTCCTTATATATATCGAGAGAGAGAGAGAGAGAGCAAAGTTTTTAGAGTCAAACTTAAGTGAAAAAAATCATAGCCGAACTAAAGAAACATGCCCAAGTTTGCTACCCTTAGAAGGGGAAACTGATAGTTAACTTCAACAAAGAAAGCAAGGCTATAAAGCTGCAATACAAGAGAAGATTGAAGTAAACCAAGAAACTTGCAGATTTTGACCTAGATAAAGGAAGGACATCCCTAGTAAAAACTATCAAAGTATCTTGAAAATTAAACATAATATACTTTAAAGAAAAACTTGTGCATTAAGAATATATGGAGGTGTCCATATTGATGGGCTACTCTTCAACTTTGTAAGGTGGTGGCGTAGATGATCCCAGAGGTTAACCCATCACTTTGTAGGGTGGTGGCAAAGATGTTATCGAAGGTGAACCCATCTCTAGTATGGCTAAGTGGTCTTCCACATCCACCATTAGTCCTTTTAGCTTGTTTAATTGATGCAACAAGTTGTATTGAATTTGGTGTTGGTCAATTAAGACTTTCCTAAGAAGCAACTTCAAATGTTAATAGAGATCAACAATGTGGAGGTAATGGTTTTGGCAACCATGAGTGTTGCTGGTATCCAGAATCCATGCAACCATCCCATCCAAAACCTCTTAATCAAGAATTTCTTGTGGTTAATGACAATGTTTGTTTTCCACTTCGTGAATTTCAAACTAGATCTATGCCAAGGTGTGGACCTGGTAGTGTCGATCAGAAGATTCCGTAAGAAATCTAGCTTGAGAACCACCAACTCTGCTACATCCATCCCCTCCTTTGCGGCATTGGACTCACTACTGCATCATAGTATTCGTTGGGAGTAGAACATAGGCAAGGTTGAGAAAGAAAGAGATGTTGTCTCACCAAGAGGGTGGAGGGGCATAGGAGACTAGAGCAAGACCTTCTACATTATTCATAGCCAACGACAAGAAGACAAAAATCAAGGTAGGAAGAGTATGCAACATTGCTCGAGATAGAAATCCTTGATCAAATTTCATGGTGGTAGGGGGAAATAGCATGAGGATACAACACAAAAGAAACATGGAAACTAAGAATATTGTATTCAAGAAAACCATTGCCTCAAAAGCTTTGTAAACCTTAGCACAGGGAGGAGTAATGGTGTCCATAGTGCACTCTAATAATTTCCTTCCAGGTCAAGGCTCATTAAATCCACATTAAATAGGAACATGCATGGAGGAGGGGTGGCTAAAAAACCTCATCAAATTAATCAATGTGAACGTAATTACTATTCGATAACACTCCATCGAGATATAAATTTTATTAATTAAATTAGCAAATTTAATATTTTCACATATATATTTTTCTAAAGAGTAAAAGCATATAAATTTAAAATTTTTGCACCTTGTTTTTTTTTCAAATATAATACTTTTATTTTTTTTAACAAATAATTTTTAAATTAATAATTTAAATAATTATAAAATATTAATATTGCTCTATATTTTTATAGACAATTTTAAAAATAATGCTTTTCTCATCAATATTAAATGTAAAAATATGCCGCATTATATTTTGGAATTTTGAGCTTTCACCTAGCTTTCTATATTTCCTTTTGTAATAGATATCCTATGTAATTATCTTTTGACTATTTTTAATTTTTTATTATTGGTTTGTTTAAGTGTATTGTTTTATTTTTTTTAATTATTAATGTTACGTGAGTAATTATTGATGAGAAATCCATATTCAATCTTTGGGAGTGATTGATCTTCTTTGTAAAAGGTAGGGTTATTACAACTAGAGGTTATGGGGAGGGTGATTACACCTAGGAATTAGGAATTATGGTGGTGTTGTAGTTGCTATAATTATTCTCTAAAATCTTTCCTATACTTTGATTTTGAAGCTTTCCCTTCTGTCTACAGGAGATTATCTTTTACTATCATTAAATATTCATGATTTGATCAAGACTTATCCTTTTATGTTGTGCTTGTGTTTGCTTGTTTGATATTGATCTTATCTTTTGAGTCATAAGCTAACCTTTTGACTTGAACTTGCAACAGTCCTAAGCTTGCCTTGAAAACTGTGCAATATTGAATGGAAGCTTAACCTTGAGCTTGAGAATTGTGCAGTCATGGATGGCAGCCCATCACTAAACTCAGAAAATACACAATCCATCCCTTGTGCTCAGAAATTGAGCAATGCACTAAGTTTCCCAGGAATCCCCAAAATTGCGCAATCTTCCTTAGCAGTGTGCATGACAAGTTTCCTAAAAAATCAGAAAGAAAAAAAGCGAAAAAGCATCCCTAGAAAACAAGGAGTCATTATTAGTTTCCTGAAGGTGGCACAATCACTATTTTTAGAAATTTCCGCCAAGTATCACCTTTTCCTTGATTTTAGGCATATGGGTCATAAGCCTCAATCCACCCAAATATATTTAGTTGACGCCTCTAGAGCTCATTTGTACAAATGATCTTGGAGCTCTAGCATTCCCAAGGAGATCAAGGAGCCTTTAGTGGAGCTTGTGTCACTTTTCCGGGTGAGTTTTTCTTTTGTCGTCTTTTGTCTCTTTTTGTTATTTCACTTCTGCTAGTGTTGTTTTACTTGTTTCTCTTCATGGTTGCTGGTGTTTTAACTTATATTGGCTTGTGGAAGTGTTTATTTAGTTTTTCGTTCGTCTTTCATAAGTGTTGCTTCAGTCTTCTTGTTTTTGCACACTAGTGATCGTCGTTTCGACGACTCCCCTTGCATATTTGTTTTTTTCCTTCTGTTTGTTGAGTTTATGCACTCGATTCACATTAATCTATCCATACTTAGTCAGATATACACTTTAAATTGCATTATCACTTAGATATTTTCGTTTCCTGCATCATCACCGAGAATATCTGCACTTCACTTGCCCATGCACTACCTTTCCCATCTAGTCATTACACAAGTCCAAGGCTCAAGCTGAGAACTTGGCTTATGAGACTACGCAATGTGAAGTACAAGCTAGCACAACTTCACATTGTGGATTCCCAAGGCTTAGTCTTACCACCTTGACCACTAAGATTGCACAATGTGCAGTCTCTCCCTGTCATTGCCTAGGTTGAACTGTGCATTGCACAGTCTCAATCCTCAAGTTGTATCACTGGTTGCTAAGACTGTGCAATGCGTAGTTCCCTCAGCCAATATCCCTCCCTTGATCATGAGAATTACGCAATCTTGCTCATCATTCTGTTTGTTTGCCTCCTGATCTTGCTTTGAAAGTTGATTTGCAAAAGATAGTGTAATCTAGCCATGAGTGCCTTTTCCTCCTACATGTATCATAGTTGTTGAGAATTTATCTCCAGCAGACACTATTATCATGGAACACATGAGAGCTACTTCAAAAGATACCACAAAAATAAGTACTAGGGAAGTAGCTGAGAGTATGCTAGTAAACTTGTCATTATATTTAGACACTCAATTATTTGTGGAAAGGGAATCAGATCTTACATGGAAAAAAGTGAACGGAGATTTTTCAGCAAAGAGCTTCAATGAAGATCTGGAATATCGACAGGTATATGTTAATGTCCATAAATTATGGCTACACATGGTTGCATGCAGATATCCAGCCTTCCCATGTGCAAATGTTATCAGTTGGATTGTTTCACACATTGATGTGAAGGCTATGACTTTGAGCAATGATAGCGGACAAAATCTTGCTACTTTTCTGGAAACATATTACCATTTATGTATCGTTTTCCCGAGCAAGAAACATTCATGGATTCATACTTCTATGCCACCAACAGCTATGTGGGCACGAAAGACATTGTTAAAGGCTAGGTGAAAGAGCCATCAAAGTTTCAACAGACACCCACCAATACTTACAAGACAAAATCTCTCAAGAGGGCCCATTAGTTGTTGATCACCCTAGCTTGTAGAATATATGGTCGACAGAGAAATGATACATTTCCCAAAGAGTGGGAAATCTTATTGAACTAGGTTGTGAACGAGGGGAAGTCGTTCAACTGGTCAGACTTTTTGGTTCGACAGTTAAGTATCTATGTAGCTAATGCCCTGAATCCTCCCAAGGGTTGGCAAGCAAGATTATACATGTCTGCATATCTACTTGATGCAATCTATGCATATAATGCATTCCCTGGCATGCACCGAACTTGGACACATTGAGATCTTGTTGTGCACATCCATTGCACTCTCGGATTGTAGCCATAGAGGATTTATGAAGAAGCTAACTGCCCACTTCCTCATTCTACTATACAAGGTGATATTTAAGGAAGAACCACCTTCCATGTCACGTGGGCAAATGGAAGCAATATCGGAGATCACATATTGGTTTGCCTCACCAGATGGCACCTTCCTTAGAATGTTCGGCGATAAGAAGTCACCGCATCTTTTGCCAAGGTATGCCACTGACAAGCTTGTCATGCAAGAAGTTTTAGATCATCTCTCCATAGAGCTATCAGTAGCTTTCCATAGGAAGAAGAAAACACCTTGACCAATTCTTCCTATGCAAATTAGATTGTATGAGATCAAGAAAATAAAAGTCACAGATACCGAAGGAAAGGTGATAGAGAATTTTGCATACACTATCCAGATTTTAATCTGTACAATCCTCATGGTATTTGAAAATACCATTATGCGAGAATTCACTTCCAGTAGCTCAGTGGGACATTTCACTGGCCAGAGGAAGATCCATGGAAGAATTGTTATAATGCCTCCAAGTCCCATGAACTAGTCAGTTTTGCAGGAACTTCACAGGTGACTATGCAGAAGGAAGCTACTTCGGAAGCAGTGCTAATAGAAGGGAAAAACCTCGCACAGGATAAGAGAAAGAGAAAGGATTCTTATGGTCCAAGGGGAGAATAAACACACAAGATGAAAGTGGATAAAGCGATTATGAAAGCGACTTTAGCAGTTGAGGAAAAGAGGAAACAAGTTGAAGAGAAAGAACAAAACCGACAACCAGTGGAGGAGAGCGGACAGATGTAGGACACAGAGCTTGCTCAACAGATTGAAGAATTGATTGAGATTATAGACATGGAAGAGGAACCAGAGTCGTAGAATCAAGATGTCAACTTGATGCCTAGCACACAGTAGGTCACTATTTAGTTTCCACCACCTCTAGCAACAGAGTAAGCTCCAAGCGAGGAAGAGAAAGTTGTTCCTCTTGATGATGATATGGTTATGGACACGTACAGTCTGTTGTACAATGAACTTTAGAAGAAGATTGTACAAGTGTGTAAGAAGAATTTTCCGAATGACCTTACATCGCTTGCATTTATTAGAGGAAGGGTGATCATGGCAGACACTAAGAAGAATTCCAATGCCATTGTCGCAACCAACTTAGCCTTCACAGATGTAACAAAGTTAAACATTGAGTATTTGATGATCGAGAACAAGAAACTGGAAAATAACTTGCAGGTTACCAGGCTAGAGGTTGAATAGCTCCGTGTAGTAGCCCAGAAGGCAACTTCCACATAGGTCCATCTGGAGGAAATGAAGTAAACAATATTGGGTGAAGTATCAACACTTGGAGAGACCATGTTGAATCTTTGTGAGGATTTTGTTACCTTGCATAAGGGTTTTGTCCACTTGCATGGCTTGCAACATAAGTGTAAATACTTTGTCAAAACACTCAGGAGTGTACAAGCTTCTATCGTTGTCATGCATGAATGGTCAATGTGATACAAATGGCCATCGCTTGACTTGAGCAAGAAAATGAAGCAATAGGCAGAGCTGGAGAAAGTAAGAGTGTGGACACTGATCCAGAACAATAAACAACTCACCTCATTCATTGGTGACATTTAGGCCTCGTATGCACAATTATACAATGATATGGATTTCTTGGTGAAGTCCCACAGGATCCCATTAGTTGGCTCACTCATTGAAGCCAAACCCAAGAACTAAGTTAGGCAGTAGATAGAAGAATGCTTGAAGCAGCTTAGATAAATTACCACCAAGGAAGATTTGGAGGTAAACAAATAGAATATGTAGAACTACATTGATGACCCTGTCCAAATCAAGACAATGTTGCTCATGCTCTAGAAGGAAGTTCAAACTAGTTCCAAATCATTGTACCCAGATTCCATGGAGGCTAAAGTCCACTTCCAACTAGACGCCATCACACAATTTGGGGATGTCATCGCACAGTACCAAGTTTGTCACCAATACATGACCGAAAGACATCAAATGGAAGTTGTTGAACTTTAGTTTCTCCAAAATCAAGCATGATAATGTTTGTCCTTAGTAGGTTGTCTAGTTGACTCTATCCAATTTCGTCCTATACAGATACAAGTGTATTGTAAACAGTGTAAACTTTGAAATAAGAATTGATACAATTACCTGTTTTTTTGAGATAACAAAAAAACCAAAAGATTTTTACACTTTAAATTTTCTTATGTACATTATTTTTAAAATGTTAGTGATTTTCATGCTGATTTTAAAAAGTGTTGATGCAGCGTCAAGTCCTTTTTTAAAAAACCTTATTTTTTGACTTTAAATTTTCTAATGTATTAATGATGATTATCATCCATTAAGACCAAATATGGTATATAAGAAGCCAAAAAGATATTACTCAATTTTTTTTAGAATTTTATTGTTATGCTCAAAAAACATTTAAAGAAGTGTTTCAAGATCATCATAATTTTGTTTAGTTAAAAGATCAAGTAGGTTGGTAGGGTCACAAATATTTTGAAATTTAAATCCAATATGAGTATAAATGGGATGATCTAAGAGATATTTTTCATCTTCAACTATATCACTAGTGTTACAAAGGTGATAGACTTTTCAATTGTGTCAACCTTGTCTTAGTAATTGTTGGAAGTAATGCTTCCATGTCATATATGTAATTGTTAGAAGTAATGCTTCCATGTCATGTATGAGTTGTCATTGTGAGTCCTAAAAATAGTTAGTTTCCAATGTGTGAGTTGTAATAGTTATCTAGTTGTGTTGATCTAAAAACCATAAATATGTAACCATCGAGATTAATAAAAGAGAATGAATATAATTTGTTGTATGCACAATCTCTATGATCTCTCAATTTTTTATCAATAATAATCATAACTTATGACATATATAATATTTACTATATCATATTATAATTAAATGACTTAATAATAATAACCTACACAAAATTCTTTTCATAAAATAAACCGTAAGTACAAACTCAGCTTTTAATACAAACTTAACGTGCATACCCTCCCTTAATTTTGTAAAAATACGCATCCACAACCACAATTATTGGTATTATTAAATACTGGGAGGATTAAGAAGAAGCGTTTTTGTTTTTAATTCATTGGAGAATAAAGTTTTTACTCAATAGTGATTACAGGAAAACGTGCCATGAGTGAAAGATTGTTGATTATTATAAATATAAAGAAATATAATATATGCCAGACCCTACCTAATGATAAGAGGCAATTTGCTCCGTTATGATTCATATTTACTTGTGCGTTTAATGATGTAGCTGCATGTTGGAGTTTAGAGATTGATACAAAAAAAGGCTAAGCTAAAGCTTTTTATACGTCATTATGATAAAAGAAAAATTACTATTATAATTTAGAGGATTTACAAAATAGAAAATGTTTAAAATTTGAAAATTATTTATTTCTAAGTTTACGTTTATGTGATTCAATTGTTTTGATGAGATTCTTGCAGAGAACGTGTGTTGGTTCAAAATGTTCAGTACTCTGTGATTAATCTAAAAAAAATCTTATCAAAACAATTATTTAATAAATTTATCTATTATATTAATTTTAAAAGTTAATTTTCTAATATATTATAATAATATAAATATATTAACTTATTTATAGAGTAATTAATATTTTATTTATTATTGCCATTATTTTAATTTATTTATTTTAATAATAAATTTTAAACTAAAAAATTTAATTATGTTGATAGACCATTTTTATTTTTTGGAATAGATTTTTATAATTATTAAATTTAATTATCAATAATTATTAAGTGAGATAGTAATAATTTAATTTATATATTTGGACCAACTGTTTTTATAAATCCCATGGATTCAACCAATCATAGATTCAAGGATTCAACTGGTTGTTTATTTAGGGAGGAATGGGTATTATTCCTCTTCTTTCGATGGGCAAGGACTCATTTATATCGTTCTCGATATCTAATTCTGAATGCTCTGACAATCTCTATGGGTGGATACTATGAATACCTATTAAAAAAAAATGGAAAAGTGAAACTCACCTCAGATTGAATATTCTCTATAGTATCATCAAATTAAAGGTTGATATTTATCTTCAAAGTTGTTATGTTTTTTTACCTTTTTAATTAAATTGATTAATTAAAAAAATGTCATATGAACAAGTGTCATATGAAACGAGTTTTGGTTTTTTTGGGCATGTGGTTTTGATAAGTTGTATTGACCCATGATATTGTCACAAAGACTATTTACAGATTAAGAATCTCCATAAAGTGGGGTTGAATGTCCATATTTAAGTTATATATGTTGTTACATTTTTTAAAACTAGCATTTGCACCTGATGTTACAAAGGAAACACCGTAAGGCATAGAGTGTGGAAGAATAGGGACATGTGAATGGGCATTGTTGAAAGCAAGGGTGGATGATAAAGAGTTGCAATTGAAATTGTTAGTTATGTGTATGTTGAATATAGATATTTTATAAATAATAGTGTGTAGAAGAATAGTGACATGTGAATGGACATTGTTGAACGCAAGGGTGGATGATATTGAGTTACACTTGAAACTATTAGTTATGTGTGTTTTGAATATGGATAAGTAATAGTAGTGTGTGGAAGAATAGCAACATGTGAATGGACATTCTTGAAAGCAAGGATGGATGATAATGAGTTATAGTTAATATCATATAGAGGTTATCCATTATTCATGTAGCAGTTGTTGTTTATGTGAACATATTTTTGTACATTATTTTAAGTTTCTTTTTGTATTTGGAGATTTTAGTTTTCCATATGTTACATATTTAAGAATGAATTGTCACTTTTAAAGAGGGCACACAAGGTTGCTAGCTGTCACAAACCATCATGAGAGTAAAAATTAAATGTCCTTTTCCTACTACATGGTTCTGTCAACTAGGTGTTTCGAAAAATACAAGTGAAAGCCATCAAACTCCTTGTTGAAATCAGATTCTCTGGTGAAATTTTCGTAAATATAAGGATGCACAAATTCCTTAACTTGCCAGAACTCTATTAAAATGACATTTTTCACTACTAACTTCATATGAGATGTCATGAACTTTCTTTTGGATAAAACCTCGAATGTGTTTTTAATATCCCAATTCAACTCTTGGTGAAATTTTCATAGATATAGGGATGCACAAATTCCTTAACTTACTAGAACTCTATTAAAATGACATTTTTCACTACTAAGTTCATATGAGATGTCAATTAAACTGTTTTTTTATTATTATTTTAATTTAATGTTTCATTATGCATACTAAATCTTTTTTTCATATAAAACTAAATTTAAATGTTTACTCATTTACAAATACTACAACACATACCCCTTTTTCGGATTGATGTTTATGAGTAGTAGACCAAAACTTGCCAAATGCTTAAATTTCTTTTCCAAAATTTCAGAGATGCCCATTTGAAAACCATGGATATATTAGTGTCTAATATGAACAAGTTTTGAGAAAACTGGTTGTTGGGGTACAGAGTTTTCTGTAAATTGCTACCAAGCAAGGAAGAAGTCAAAAGTGGATTGGTATTAAAACCATGGCCGCAGCTCAAGGACCTGTGTTCTTGTCCCCAAATAAGGATGCATGCCAAGTGTTTGACACAATACCTGAACGAGATGTCTATTCATGGACTACGGTTCTTACAGGTTATGAAAAATGTGGGTATGTGGAAAATGCATGGTGTTTGTTTGACAAAATGCATGAACGTAGCATAGTTTCTTGGAATGCAATGATTGCGGCATATGCTCAATGTGGTGATCAGGTTAAAGCCATGGATTTATATGGCCATATGCAATGGATGGGCACAAAACCTAATGAGTTTACCTTAGCCAGCGTTGTAAGTGCATGTGCAAGCATGGTGGATTTAGGATATGGGAGGAAAATTCATGGATAGGTTGTTAAGCTTGGATTTGAGTCAAATGTATTTGTTGGGACTGCTCTTGTTGATATGTATGCCAAATGTGGGAGAGTAGATGGTGCACGCCAAATGTTTTATTTAATACCGATTCGAAATATTGTTTCTTGGACTGCCATGGTTGTAGGATATGCCCAAAACGGGCAAGCGGACGAGGCCACAAGGTTTTTTAATCAAATTCACCAAACCGGTATGAAGCCAAATGAGCTGACATTTGTCAGTGTCATCAATGCGTGTGCTATTCTCATTGATTTGAGGTTTGGCAGACAGGTCCATCCGTACATTATCAGAAGTGGATTCCAATCCCAAGTTTTCGTGTGCAATGCTATTGTTACAATGTATGCCAAAACTCAAACAATAGAAGATGTACTATGTGTGTTTGATAAAATGCAGGAACGAGACTTAATCTCATGGAATGCAATTATTGCAGGATATGCACATAATGACCATTATCAGGAGGCCTTAAAGCTTAGTTTCCAAATGAAACAGATAGGTGTGAAACTGAATCAATTCACTTATGCAAGCATTCTCAGTGTAAGTTCCAGCTTACATGCTTTTGAAGAAGGTAAACAACTTCATGGCCACATTATCCAAACTGGTTTTGACTCAAATATGTTCATTGGAAGTGCTCTTGTAGACATGTATGCTAAATCTAGCAGCCTACAATATGCCCGTCAAGTGTTAGACAAAATGCCTGAACAAGATGTGATCTCCTGCAATGTAATGATTGCAGGGTATGTGTAGCATGGGTATAGTGAAGAGGCTCTAAAACTCTTTTGTCAAATGCAACACACTGGTTTGATGCCAGATGAGGCACCTTTTGCTAGCATTGTTAGTGCATGTGCCAACCTAGCAGTTCTTGAGCATGGAAGACACATCCATGCCCACATTTTCTGTATGGGGTTTGAGTCACCCATGTCTGTGGTCAACGCCCTAGTTACTATGTATGCCAAATGTGGAGGCATAAAAGATGCATGAAAAGTTTTCGAGAAGATGATTGAGCGTGATGTTGTCTCATGGAATGCAATGATTGTTGGTCATGCTCAGCATGGGGATGGGGTGGAAACCTTGAGACTTTTTGAGCAAATGCTACTGATAAGCATTAGGCCAAATGCCATAACCTTCCTTGGTGTTCTCTCTGCTTGCAGCCATACAGGTCTAGTAGATCGAAGACATTATTACTTTTATTCCATGAGGCATGAACATAACATCACACCAAGAATGGATCATCATGCCTGCATGATTTACCTTCTTGGTCATGCTGGTCGTCTAGATGAGGCAGAAGCTTTCATCAATAAGATGCCATTTGAACCTGATGTCAATATCTGGGTGGCATTGCTCAATGCTTGTAGAGTTGACAACAATATAGAAATAGGAAAGTGTGTTGCACAATTGATTTTCGATTTGGAGCCGCAAAATACTTATGCATATGTGTTGCTTTCAAATATCTATTCTGCAACTAGCAGGTGGGATGATGCAACCAAGGTTAGAAAAATGATGAAAGATAGAGACGCTAAAAAGAAGCCAAGGTTTAGCTGGATTGAGGTCAAGAATAGAGTACATGCATTCATGTCAGAAGATAGATCACACCCAAAAATAGAGGAAGTTCATGCAATGTTGAATACATTGGCCGGGCCAATGGAGGAGGCAGGTTATGTACCGAACACAAACTTTGTCCTCCATGATATGGAGGATGAACATAAGGAACATGTCCTCTACCATCACAGTGAGAAGCTAGCCATTGCATTTGGGCTTATGAGCACACCTCCTGGGGCCCCTATTCGAATAATAACGAACTTTCGTGTATGTGGTGACTGTCACAATGCTGTCAAGTTTATTTCTAAGATTGTTGGACGTGAAATTGTAATAAGGGACGTTATATGTTTTCACCATTTTAGGAATGGAACGTGCTTTTGTCAGGATTATTGGTAATACAAGATGAAGTTTGAGCACTATTTGGGAGTGGGTTGAATGCTTCTCTACACTATCCTCTATTGGTCTAGAAGTTACCTCTTGTGACACTTGGAAATAAGGAGAAACATGCTAAGAATATGTCAGTTGTCTCGTAGCTTCTTCATGTGGAGGAGGCTCACCTCTGGTAAGTTTCATACAAGATTCTGTATTGCTTTGATAGCATGAATGGATGCGTTAAAAGTTTAGTATGTTAAGCTTGATTATTGACAAGATGGCTCTGATCTTGTTGCATGACACATAAGACACTTTCTTTTATAGTACTCATTTTTAACATTTTTGGTTGTCTTTATAGCTGCAACAGTTTGGCAAACTGTCAAAATTTCCCTTTGGAGAAATGTTAGGAACATCACTTTCTAAAGAGAACAAAAGCATGGGCGAGAAGCAACATTACAAAACATATGTTTTTTCACAATTCTGCTTTTTATATGTTAAAGTGCTAATTCGGTCATTTATCATTATTGAGTTGCTTAGAAGGAGGGATGCAATCGATCTTTCTTGATCACGAAACCAACTTGAACTTTTGAATGGAAGGGAACAAATGGCATGTTGATTAATGTCAAACATTGAGGAATCCCAACTTTGGAACAACACAACATTGTTTATGTAAGCCCCCATCATTGTAAGTCAGGTTTATACTAATTTTATATTATTTCAGAATAAAGTTTTGATTTAATTTAATTATAATTTTAAGCTAGTAAAACATCAATTACCTTAGAATGTTTCCCACTGCTAGACGTTTTTTGTTGAAATTGCTTTACACGCCCCAGAAATGCTTTGCAGCTAGGCCTTCCAATTGATATCATTTTTCTTCCCACCACGTTTCTATTCTAGAGTGATGGAGATGCAACATTGCGTGTTGGTGGGAACATAGACTGGTACTCATATTGGGCTATGCATTTATATACACCCTTTGGCTCTAGTTTTCCAACCATAAATCTCTCTGACAAAAGCACTGTCTTGACTAGAACCCTTGTTATGGTGACAATGATAAGAACTTCATGCAAAGACCTCACATTCTTTACATAATTCTCAATAATCGGTGGTAAGCTGGAAATAAGGTTACTGCAGAAGAAACAAATTCCTGGTACATGTGAATTCACCTTGGCAAGCAATCCATTCAAACCTTCTATGCTGAGTTTTCTTCGTGCTAAATATTTATACTTTTCTGCCTTCCATAGTTCCAAGAGAACATTATGGTAAGAAAAATTACTACAATTAGGAAGGGACACCAACCTCCTTGTGGTACCTTATTCAATACAGAGGATAAATAAACACCTTCAGAGATAGTAAAAAACAGAGTGAAGGGTAGTATAATCAAAATATTTTTGTGTAAATGATGTCCCGTGCACTATTTGTCATAGATTATCCTTCTAATATTTTCACCAGTGAAGGAAACAAGTTTTTCCAAGTCCCAAAAGTCAATAAAAACAACATATTATCAATACAACAATGCAAAGGTTTCTGTCTTCCTATGATCTGAATTTGAAACTACTTGAAAAAGGTTTGCAAGGTATTCAATTCAGTAGTAAACATGTTTAAAAGATTCCCATGTCTTGTAGTAAAGAAACAAATGAAATTTTCAGCTGTTCATGATCCATTCAAGCATAGCAGAATTATTTCCTTTTACTGTTTAACACATTAAAACGAATTTGTTCTGCAAAATAAATCAACCACAGATGCAAAAGAAGTTGATGAAGCAGTTCACCCTTCCTGGGCTACGTCTGCTGGGTCCAAGGCTCCCAAATGGGTCAGTCCTCGTTTTAATTAAATGCTCAAAATGAATTTATAGCTGAATAGAAGTCTCTACAGGTGAAATAGATTGTAAAATCGGATTCAGAACACATGAATCCTTCAGGATTGACTGTTGGTTCACCTCCAATGGATACCTGCAACCTGAAACAGTTCTCTCAATACTGGGCCCTAGTGGCTCCTAGAACTTTCATGGATCCAAAACTTGTGCAAATGACCTCTGATGGCTGAAAGACCTGTGCCAATGGCTTCAAAACGTCCAAAATACCCAAAATCAAAAAACAATTCGTCCAAAACCGCCTTTCCTAGCCAAAGTTATGGCCATTTAATGATAACTGCCAGTTTCCCCTAAAAGAACTCCAGCTAACTTTAGTTAAGCTCCGCCAATTATGGCGGGACCGCCAAATTTGGTGCTCCGCCAACTGAACCTTAACTGCCCACAAAATCCGCATGTGACCACGTTGAATGGCTCGGCGGTTATCCTTGGAATTCACGCTCGCTGTTTGGTTATGGCCCTCGGTTCTCGGCCCCAGGTCATATGGTATGGGGGGCTGGCCCCCTTCTTTTATTGCCCACCTGCAATTTGAACTTGAAATACTAAATGTTTCCGTTATGTTTCAAATGTGACCGTTGTGGCCCAACGGTAAAGCGTTAATGTTGTTAAATGGAGGTTGGGGGTTCAATCCACAACCCCACCAAATTTTACCATATGCGCTCCCCCTTGCTTACGTCACCTAAGCCATGTGGTGGCCTCCGGGCTTGCCACGTGGTGGCTGCTGATTGGCCCGCCCAAAGGAATATTCCATGGAATATTCCAAGGAATATTCCATGGAATATTCTTTTTTTTTTAATTTTTTTTTGAAAATTAAAAAATTAAGGGTTGTTGGGCGATTTTGTTTTTGACGTAACTTTCACATACGGTGACCGTTTTTCGAACCGTTTGCGGCACCAGAATTGGGAGGATGAGCTCTATCCGGTCGTTCAAGTTTGAGACAATTTTGAGCACTTTCAATTTTGAGCATTTTTCGACACTTGGGACATGAGCCCCTGATCACGCCTCCCCATTGGGAAGATTTTGGACCCCAAAAGCCTTCAACTACCTGTTAAAGAGGTGAGGGTACAATGGCCTCACTCTGTCCACCTCCATCCACTTTGCTTTGTTCGGTTTGCTGCCTTTGAGACCAACCCAAACATAATCTACATTGCCCCTCCTTGAAGTGTGTGTCCTTCTGTCAAGGATTGTATCTTCTTTCAGCTCATCTAAATATTCTGGTGAGAAATATTCTATAGATGGCAGCTGAACAACTCTTTCATGATTAGCGATCAAAGGAGGTTCATACAAACGTAAGTTCTAAACATTAACAACAGAATACATTTGCATGTAGGAAGGCAAAACTATTTGAAAAGCATTATTTCCAACCTTCTTGAGGATTTTGAATGGACCATAAAGAATAGGCTTCAAATTTTTACCTTCTCCTTGCATCCTTTCCTTACTAATGTATAGCCATACCTCATCCCCTTCTTGAAACTTGTGATTGACTCTATGCTTGTCGTGTCTTTCCTTGTACATGCCTTGACTTTTCTCAAGCTGTTCTTGAATTTGCTTATGTATTTGCTGAATTCTTTCAATGAATGAACGAGCTTTGTCAACATCACTATGTCCCTCAATGGCGACATCTTTCTCAAGAATGAAATCAAGAGACGATTTTGGCAAGTAACCAAAACAAGCTTCAAACGGTGAGGTGTTTGTAGAAGAGTGCTTGGCACAGTTGTAAGCATGCTGTATGTAGTGCAAATGTTTATCCCAAAGCTTGGGATGCTTGCTGCAATATCCTCTCAAGAGGTGCACAATGGTTCTATTCACAACTTTGGTTTGTCCATTTGTTTGTGGATGGAAAGCAGTACTTTTCTTCAAATTTGTGTCCATCATCTCCCATAGGTTGGACCAAAAATTCCCCACAAATCTGGAATCCCTGTCACTAATGATGGAAGTAGGCAAACCAAAGTGAATCCATACATGATGAAAAAATAATTCAGCAGTTTGTTCAGCAGTTATAGTTTTCTTACAAGGCATAAGTATACACATTTTGCTGAAACGATCAACTACTACATATAAATAATCATGCTGCTTTCTAGATTTTGGCAAACCTCCTACAAAATCCATAGAGATGCTCTCCCATGGTCTAGAAGGTACCAGCAAAGGAGTATACAAGCCAAGCTTCCTATTACTAGGCTTGCTTGTAGCACATAATGAACAACCTCTTATGAACCTTGAAACATAATCTACCATGCGAGGCCAATAGCAATACCTCTGTAGATGTGCAATTGTTTTGCTTACACCAAAATGGCCAGCAATAAGAGAAGAATGAGCTTCTCTTATGACATTTATTCTCTCCCCCTGTGGTATACACAACTTTCCCAAATGAAACAGCAAATTGTTTTGCATGTGATAGTCATTTTCCTCTACATGATTCCCTTTACTCAAGCTAGCATACACATCTTTAAAGTCATCATCAAATGCATACTGTTCTATGTAACTATCATGTACAATGGAATCATTCTTAAGTAAAGTAACAACACCAATAATAGGCCTTGAAAGCATATCAACAACTTTATTTAGAGTACCTTTCTTGTACCTTATTACCAAATGGAATTGTTGCAAGAAGCCCATCCATCTGAAGTGTCATGACTGTTGTAACTTGCTTTGTGATTGCAAGTACTGTAAGGGCTGATGGTCAGTATGTATAACAATTTCTTTGCCCATCAAATAGTGTTTCCACTTTTTGACGTTTTGTACCAATGCATACAACTCCTTCTCATACGTAAGATAATTTACAACAGCACCATTAAAAGTTTTAGAATTGAAAGAAATAGGCTTACCATGACGTAGAATAACTGCACCCATGGCATAATCACTAGCATCAGTTTGTATCTCAAATGGCTGTCTCAAATCTGGTAATGCAAGGACCGGAGCTGAACTAATCTTCTCTTTCAAAGATTCAAAATCTTTTTGCTGCTTGCCTCCCGATTGGAAAGCATGCTTCACACTTGTTACTGCATGCATAGGAGCTACTATAGAAGAGAAGTTAGAGATGAACTTCCTCCAATATTTAGTTGCACCCAAAAAACTTCTTACCTCTGTAATGGATTTGGGAGTAGGCCACTTCACAATAGCCTCAATCTTAGCAGGATCAATTCTCAAAGCACCTCCTCCTACTATGTGTTCCAAATAAACCAAAGAAGTCTTTCCAAATTCACACTTTGACATTTTAAGAAATAACTGATTCTTCTTCAAAACATCAAGTACTTTCCTAACATGCATGACATGATCTTCTCTAGACTTACTGAAAATTAAGATGTAATCTAAGTAGACAATAACGAAATCATCAAGAAAAGAACGCAAGACATCATCCATTACCCGCATGAAAGTTGCTGGTGCATTGCACAAACCAAACGGCATCACAAGCCATTCAAAGAGTCCTTGTTTGGTTTTAAATGTTGTCTTCCAAATGTCACTTTCTTCAATTCTTACTTGATGATATCCACTGCGCAAGTCTAACTTAGTGAAATATCGAGCATCTTTCAGCTGGTCTAGCAAATCATCTATCCTTGGGAGTGGATAACGATTCTTTACCGTTATCTTGTTCAAGGCCCTGAAATCAACACACATACACCAAGTGCCATCTTTCTTTGGAATCAGTACAATCGGTGACCCACATGGCGAAGTACTTGGCCTTATGAAACCCTTGTCCAACAAGTCCTTGATTTGCTTCTTTATTTCAACATTCTCCATAATAGGCATGCGGTACATGCCTATGTTTGGAAGAGGACAATCTGGATGCAAATGGATTTCATGCTGAATCTCCCTCTTAGGAGGCAAACTTGTTGGCTCCTGAAATATCTCATGATATACATCAACTACATCATATAGATCTGATTTAAGTTTTGGATCACAATTGTCAAATGACTCATGATTCACATCAACCTTGGGCTTAATCATAAGAAGAACAAACTTCTTACTTGAATTGACCAGCCTTTTTACCTATCCTCAATTCACCATCGCTATATTTGTCTTCTTGCAATGAGCTCTAACAATGAACTCCTTGCCATCTTTGAAAAGATGATATTCGTTTTCATGATGATGGAAGATAGCTTTCCTGTCAAACAAGTAAGGACTTCCCAAAAAAATTCCTGCTATATCAAAAGGTACCACATCAAGTTCAACCTGTATCAATAAAATGTGCAGTAATTGCCATGCCGCATGTGCACTTTCTTGAAACTTGTAAATTTGCATCCTTGCAAATCCATCCAAGTGGATATGGCTTCGGATGTGGAATGGTCTCAAGTTTAAGCTGCCTGACAAAGTCTTCTAATATAAGGTTTTCTTGTGACTCACTATAAAAAAGTGTGTCAATTTTAGTATGTTTTGAAATCACCCTCACATGAAACAGTTCAATTCTTTCTTTCTCATTAGGAGCTTGTACATGACAATTTGAGGTACTAGTGCTGGCTTGAATTTCCATTTCTTTTCCCTTCAAGTTTTTCAAACCCATGGCTGTAATTTTGGTTTCATCACCTGAATCATCCCCTAAATCTTGTGGAGTATATGTAGTAGCAACAGTTTTCTGTTTCCCTTTGGATTTGTTAAATTGAGGTCTTTTTTCAGGATGTAATTTCCAACAGTTTTTCTCCTCATGGCCTGGTTTAGAACAATGTTTACAGATCACTTTCTCACTCTCCTGTGACAGTGCATTCTTTTTCCCTCTCCCTGGGGTTTTCTCTTTGGTTTTCCCCTCTAGTGGGCTTTGTTTCTAACTCTTCAAATGTGTTTTTTCCCCTTGCCTCTAAATGGGTAGCTTGGACACAAACCTCATCCAAACTAGTAGGGTTAAACATCAAGATGGTGTGTCTAAGGTAGCTATGCAAGCCACCAATATATTTCAGCAAGGTGTCCTGGGTTTGTAAATCTACCCCTAACAATAGAGCTCTTCTCCTGAATTCTTGGGTGTAGTCTTGGACATTCTGACCCTTAAGCTGTCTGAAATTTTGCCAGTTCATAATGGCTTTCTCCATGTGAGCAAGAGGATAAAATTGTTTTTTAATGGCTAACAGAAAGTCAGTCCATTTTAAGGTAACCTTACCAAATTTCTTGATCTACTCTTTGGTCTTGGCCTCCCACCAGACCAATGCTACTCCTTCCATTCTCAAAGAAGCCAACTGAATCTTTGTGGCATCATCATGCATATTCTGGATCCTCAAGTAAACTTCCAACTGCCTAATCCAATTGTCAAGCTTTTCTGCATTCACTTCACCATTAAACATAGGTAATTCAAATTTTACATCAAGCTTCAAAAAAGGAATTTTTCCACAGGATCTATGTGTATGCACAGAAGAAGAAGACGAGGATGAAGAGGAAGGAGGTGACGATGGGGGTGGTGGATCACCATTACCTCCATGTCCTTTCTTGGAATGATCATCCTCCTTCTTACCTCCTTAAGAACCTTCTCCTTCAAGTGGATGTTTGGACCCTTCTTCAGCCAATTTCTCATTTCTTTCTTGGTACAATATCCTCACCATTTCAGTGAGGTCCAAGAAAGCCTTTTTGAAGACTCTTTCTTCTTCTCTTAGATCCGTGTCTACAGGAATTTCTCCTTCATTTTCAGACACTCTTGAAGCTTCTGCTGAGACTCTTGAAGGTGAAAATGAAGGCGAAGGTGATGGCTCTCTGGCCTTCCTTGACTAAGGATTCTCTCGTTCTCTAGTCAATTGTCCTTCCCCTATTTTAAGTTTCAACCTGGTAAGCATCAATACTTGCAAGACAGTTAGAAGATCTTTGCACAAAAACAATAAAAATACAACTACACCAGAGATTGACTGAAAGAGCATTTATTTACTTTGCAATGTATAACAAGAGCATTTCGAAGGCTTCCTGGCTCGTTTCAGGCTCTGTCTATAGCTTATTTGACTGCTTTGATACAAAGAAACAACAACATAGCTCTGATACCAACTTGATCTGAATTTGAAACTACTTGAAAAAAGTTTGCAAGGTATTCAATTCAGTAGTAAACATGTTTAAAAGATGCCCATGTCTTGCAGTAAAGAAACAAATGAAATTTTCATTTGTTCATGATCCATTCAAGCATAGCAGAATTATTTCCTTTTTTTGTTTAACACATTAAAACGAATTTTTTCTACAAAATAAATCAACCACAGATGCAAAAGAAGTTGATGAAGCAGTTCACCCCTCCTGGGCTACGTCTGCTGGGTCCAAGGCTCCCAAATGGGCCTGTCCTCGTTTTAATTAAATTCTGAAAATGAATTTACAGCTGAATAGAAGTCTCTACAGGAGAAATAGACTATAAAAATGTATTGATAACACATGAATCCTTCAGGATTGACTTTTGGTTCACCTCCAATGGATACCTCCAATCCGATACAGTTCTCTCAATACTGGGCCCTAGTGGCTCCTAGAACTTCCACGGCTCCAAAACCTATGCAAATGACCTCTGATTGATGAAAGACCTGTGCCAATGGCTTCAGAACGTCCAAAATACGCAAAATCAAAAAAACAATCATCCAAAACTGCCTTTCCTAGCCAAAGTTATGGCTATTTACTCCTAACTACCAGTTTCCCCTAAAAGAATTCCACCTAACTTTAGTGGAGGCCAGTTAGCCCCGCCAATTATGGAAGAACCGCCCAAATTTGGCGGTCCGCCAAGAATTCCACCAACAAACCTTGTTTAACTGACTGTTGAGTTATGGCGCATGTGACCATTTGATGGTTTGGCGGTTTGTGCCTCGAATTCCGTGCCAGCTGTTTGGTTTGGCCCACGGTTCGGGGCGCTTGGACATATGGAATGGGGGTTGGCTCCCTTATTTTCCCACCGCAGAAATTTTCAAACTTTAAATAGACATTTCTCCGCCAACGGTAAGGCATTGGGCTTGTGGTAGGCAGGTCATGGGTTCAATTCACAACCCACCAATTTTTAAAAAGAAACGCACACCCCCTTGTGTTGACGTCAGCTAAGCCACGTGGCGACCTCCGGGCTTGCCACATGGCAGCTTCTGATTGGCCCATCCAGAAGGAATATTCCATGGAATATTCCAAAGAATATTTGTGGAATATTCCCTTTTTAATTTTTTTTGAAAATTCAAAATTTAAGGGTTATTGGGCGATTTTGTTTTTGACGTAACTTTCACATACGATGACCATTTTTCGAACCATTTGTGGTGTCGAAATCGGTAGGACGGGATCTATCTGGTCATTTAGGTTTGAGCCAATTTTGAGCACTTTCAATTTTGAGCATTTTACGACGCTTGGGACATGAGCCCCTATTCATATTGTCATCGAGGATTCCGTCCGAAATCCTCCTGCATGAAGAAACAAATTGACCAAAGGGAAAAAATCCTTTATAAGCACAACCTTGGGGACCACATCCATCACGGCGCCAAGAAGAAAACCGAGGATCCGCCACATGGGAAGGGTAACAATTTTCATGCGTTAGTTGCAATTAATTCTTCACATGATGCATGGATTACATATTTTGGTGTATCACATCATATGGTTGTTACAAATAAAGTCTATTCCTCTTTGGATCCCATCCTCATGGGAGATGACTCACCTATTAAGGTCACCGGAAAAGGTAGAGTGGAACTTTTACATGGAAACTTTAAAGATGTGCTTCATGTTCCAAAAATTTCGGTAAACCTGCTTTCAGTTTATCAGATCATGCATTCTGGCACTAGAAAGAGAGTGGAATTCACTCCAGATGCAGTGAACATATGTGACCTACATAGCAGCTCCAAAATTGCAACCGGTGAGGTAAACAATGGAGTGAGACTATATACATTTTCTGAATTTATTGAATCTGAATCCTCCTTATTGCTTACACATGCTGATGATAGTAGTAGGCTTTGGCACGAGAGTTTGGTCACTTAAATTACAGGTAGGTATATGCAGCAGCTAAGGAAGCTAGCAAGCATGAGATGGTGGAAGGCTTGCCAAAAAACTTTATTATTTTTAATAACAATATATATAATAAACTTATTATTTTTAATAGCAATATAATATATCATATTATAGGAATTGACTCATGGTAAAGTTTAGAAAAAAAGTATAATATATTACACAAATTCTATTTCTCCAATGTACTTTTAAATGAGACACAATTCCACACCCACATTAAAGAGAATTCCAACAGTAGAAATCACATTGATCATTAAGTCCAATGAAACAATTCCACACCCACATTAAAAAGAATTCCAGCCATAGAAATCACATTGATCATTAAGTCCAATGAAACTAATTATACTAAACAAACTCTTCTTCCCTCCTTAAAATCCTAAGTACAATAATATATCACAAGTAAACTACAAAATGGTAGTATTATATACCAAGGAAAGAGAGGTTCAACAAACCATAATAGAGCATAGCATAAACTCCCATGAAGGAAGTAGATTAGAGGGACAATAGTTTGAAACCAGCAACGTAAATTTTGACAGATCTTTCTCTCCACCTTGGTAATGGATTTTAATTTTTTTTTCTCCACATTCACCAAAATCCCTTATCAATTTATTGCTTGCATACTCAGAAACAAGTTGATATTTATCATAGAAGCTAAGAGTTGAAATTCTAAACAAAAAAAAAATGAGTATATTGGAAAGTGAATCTAATGACGAAGATCTAGTTTTCAAACCTAAATTACAAGGAGACCTACAATATATTACTCTATCTCATTAAAAAAGCCTATCTAGTATTTATTTAGTGTAATAAAAAATATGCTAACCATGTACACAACCCTAACAGTTGCCCTGCAAGTGGTGCTTCATGTGCACAATTTAATAAAATTATACTGTCTACACATACATAGTACTGGAAGATATTTATTACCATCATGAAGTTTATAAAAAGCAATAACAGCCGTAAAAACCAAAATTATTTCAAGTTAAAATAAAATTATAAACCTGCATTAAATTACATTTCAAGCAATGAAGCCAGCATATTTGAAAAAACTCTTAGTACTCGACAAACCAAGAGAATATAAGACCAAACCATTAATTGAAGCCCATTAGAAATACAATTGTACAAACTCATGGCTAGCAAATTCAATCCCTAAAACATTGAACATTTAAAATAAACTTCTTATATCATCAAACCCTACACGATGTGTATGTCCAACACAGACCTAACATAAACAAGAAGAGCATAGAAATATTCCCTAAACAATTCAAAAATAATATTAAACATAAACTAGGTAACTCGATTTCCAATGCTAACCTTAGATCGCATTGACCTTCATTATTGGCACATGCAGACACTTAGATAGAGCATGGGACTACATGCAAAATCCTTTCTTCATGATTTACTCATGGATTTTCTCCTTCTTTAACTCCGCAACTAGCTAGTTATTCTGGATGATTTACTCCATGATTTTCTCCTCCTTTCACTCTGCAACTGGCTAGTTCTTTTGCATGATTTACTCCCTAATTTTCTCCTCTTTTCACTTCACAACTGGTTAGTTCTCTCTAGAACTTGTTGTAGGTGTTGAGTCCTCTCATTGATCACCACTATGGTGCATTACCTTCGAATCTTCACCCAATAATGCTATATCATGAGCATTGTAACAATTTTTGAAATAAATCCTTCTTTTTGTTCTTTCGATTTTCTTTTAGTGTTTTTGCTATGCAAAGCTGTGTGTTCAACCTTTACTAGCTAGATTCATTTCTGCAAGTTTTCTAACACATTTACATGGTATTAGAGCCCACCAGTTGCTAGATAAAATTTGTACCAGTATTTTATTTTGTAGGCATTACAGCTTGGAGAGCGAAGATCGATAGAAAAATGGAGTTTCCCAAAGCATCGTTCCTAACACCGTACAACTATCACAAATGGAAGGACCAAATGGCTCGATACCTTCATCAAAAAGGGTTGTACAAGATTACCATGTCTGCAAAAGTGGAACCCACATCAGCCATAGAGAAATCCAAGTACCTCAACTGCATGGATGAGGCCCACGGATCCATATGCATGTGCATCTCCCCAGAGTTGCAATTTCATCTACCTCCCTGCAATACACCCAATGAGATTTGGAAAAAGGTTGAAGAACTCTACGGGAAATAATATGAGATGAAAGGACATCTGGTTGAAGTGCAGCTGCTCTCATTGGATCCACAAAACTATGACAAAATTCAGGACTTCTTCAACAAATATAATGATCTATTGCTGCAACTCAAGGGTTGTGGAATTGACAAATCCAAGGAGGAGTGTTGCCAAGTTCTCTCTATTATGTCAAAGCTTGGACCAAAATACTTTGTTTTTGTGTCTACATTTCATTCAATAAGGCTCGCAACAGGTAAATCCTACACTATGCCTTCTCTCAAAGAGTTCATGGAGTCCCTTAATTTTGAGCAAGATAAACTCATTGGCATGGGGAAAATAAAACCTCCAAAAGTACATGCACTTGCTCTGGATGATGGCAGCCATAATAAAAATCATAGATCTAATTCAAATAAAAAAATTCTCTAGGAAAAAGACAAGGGAAAAGCGCATTCCCATCCAAAGAAGGAAGGGTACACCAAGCCCTTCAATGACTCCTCCGGCTCCAAAAATGAGAAAGGGAAGAAAGGAGACAAATGCACCTACTGTCATCGAGGATTCCATCCGGAATCCTCATGCATGAAGAAAAAAATTGACCAAATGGAAAAAATCCTATAGAAGCACAACCTTGGGAACCACATCCCTCAGGGCGCGAAGAAGAAAATTGAGGATCCGCCACATGGGAAAGGTAACAATTTCATGCTTTAGTTGCGACTAATTCTTCTCCTGATGCATGGATTACAGATTCTACTGTATTACATCATATGGTTGTTGCAAAGAAAGTCTATTCCTCTTTGGATGCATGCAAAGGACCTCCCATCCTCAAGGGAGATGACTCACCTATTAAGGTCACCCGAAAAGGTAGAGTGGAACTTTTACATGGAAGCTTTGAAGATGTGCTTCATGTTCCAAAACGTTCGGTAAACCTGCTTTCATCTTATCAAATCATATATTCTGGCACCGAAAAGAGAGTGGAATTCACTCCATATGTAGTGAACATATATGACCTACATAGCGGCTCCAAGATTGCAACTGGTGAGGTAAACAATGGAGCCAAACTGTATACATTTCTAAATTTATTGAATCTGAATCCTCCTTATTGCTTACACATGTTGATGATAGTAGTAGGCTTTGGCACGAGAGTTTGGTCACTTAAATTACAGGTATATGCAGTAGCTAAGCAAGCATGAGATGGTGGAAGGCTTGCCAAAAAACTTTATTATTTTTAATAACAATATAATATAATAAACTTATTATTTTTAATAACAATATAATATATCATATTATAGGAATTGATTCATGGTAAAGTTTAGATAAAAAAGTACAATATATTACACAAATTCTATTTCTCCAGTGTACTTTTAAATGAGACACAATTACACATCCACATTAAAGAGAATTCCAATAGTAGAAATCACAATTATCATTAAGTCCAATGAAACAATTCCACACCCACATTAAAGAGAATTCCAACAGTAGAAATCACATTGATCATTAAGTCCAATGGAACAATTCCACACCCACATTAAAAAGAATTCCAACCATCGAAATCACATTGATCATTAAGTCCAATGAAACAATTCCAAAACCACAATAAATCGAATTCCAACCATAGAAATCACATTGATCATTAAGTCCAATGAAACTAATCAGACTGAACAAAGTCTTCTTCCCTCCTTAAAATCCTAAGGACAATAATATATCACAAGTAAACTACAAAAAAGTAGTATTATATACCAAGGAAAGAGAGGTTCACCAAACCATAATAGAGCATAGCATAAAGTCCCATGAAGGAAGTAGATTAGAGGGACAATAGTTTGAAAAGAACAACGTAAATTTTGGCAGATCTTTCTCTTCACCTTGGTAATGTATTTTAATTTTTGTTTTCTCCACATTCACCAAAAGCCCTTATCAATTTATTGTTTGCATATTCAGAAACAAACTGATATTAATCATAGAAGCTAAAAGTTGAAATTCTAAACAAAAAAAAAATGAGTATATTGGAAAGTGAATCTAATGACGAAGATCTAGTTGGCAAACCTAAATTACAAGGAGACCTACAATGTATTACTCTATATCATTAAGAAATACTATCTAGTATTTATTTAGTGTAATAAAAAATATGCTAACCGTGTACACAACCCTAACAGTTGCCCTCCAGTGGTGCTTCATGTGCACAATTTAATAAAATTATACTGTCTACACATAGATAGTACTGGAAAATATTTATTACCATCATGAAGTTTATAAAAAGCAATAACAGCCCTAAAAACCAAAATTATTTCAAGTTATAATACAAGTATAAACCTGCATTAAAATACGTTTCAAGCAATGAAGCCAACATAGTGGAAAAAACTCTTAGTACTCGACAAACCAAGAGAATATAAGACCAAACCATTAATTGAAGCCCACTAGAAATACAATTGTACGAACTCATGGCTAGCAAATTTAATGCCCGAAACATTGAACATTAAAAATAAACTTCTTATATCATCAAATCCTACACGATGTGCATGTCCACAACAGACCTAACATAAACAAGAAGAGCATAGAAATATTCCCTAAATAGTTCAGAAAGAATATTAAAAATAAACTAGGTAACAGGGTTTCCAATGCTAACCTTAGATCGCATTGACCTTCATTACTGGTACATGCAGACACTTAGTTAGAGCATGGGACTACAGGCAAGATCCTTTCTTCATGATTTACTCATGGATTTTCTCCTTCTTTAACTCTGCAACTAGCTAGTTATTCTGCATTATTTACTCCATGATTTTCTCCTCCTTTCACTCCGCAACTGGCTAGTTCTTTTGCATGATTTACTCCATATTTTTCTCCTCTTTTCACTTCACAACTGGCTAGTTCTCTCTGAAACTTTTTGTAGGTGTTGATTCCTCTCATTGATCACCACTATGGCGCATTACCTTTGGATCTTCACCCAATAATGCTATATCATGAGAATTGTAACATATTTTTCAAATAAATCATTCTTTTTGTTCTTTCGATTTTCTTTTAGTGTTTTTTCTCTACAAAGCTGTGTGTTCAACCTTTACTAGCTAGATTCATTTGTGCAAGTTTTCTAACACATTTACATGGTATCAGAGCCCACCAGTTGCTAGATAAAAGTTGCACCAGTATTTTATTTTGCAGGTATTACAGCTTCGAGATCGAAGATCGATAGAAAAATGGAGTTTCCCAAAGCATCATTCCTAACACCGTACAACTATCACGAATGGAAGGACCAAATGGCTCGATAGCTTCATCTAAAAGGGTTGTACAAGATTACCATGGCTCAACCATATGGATGAGGCCCACGGATCCATATGCATGTGCATCTCCCTAGAGTTGCAATTTCATCTATCTCCGTGCAATACTCCCAATGAGATTTGGAAAAAGGTTGAAGAACTCTACGAGAAATAATATGAGATGAAAGGACATCTGGTTGAAGTGGAGCTGCTCTCATTGGATCCACAATACTAAGACTCCTTCAACAAATATAATGATCTATTGCTGCAACTCAAGGGTTGTGGAATTGACAAATCCAAGGAGGAGTATTGCCATGTTCTCTCTATTATGTCAAAGCTTGGACCAAAATACTTTGTCTTTGTCTCTACATTTCATTCAATAAGGCTCGCAACAGGTAAATCCTACACTATGCCTTCTCTCAAAGAGTTCATGGAGTCCCTTAATTTTGAGCAAGATAAACTCATTGGCATGGGGAAAATCAAACCTCCAAAAGTGCATGCACTTGCTGTGGATGATGGCAGCCACAATAAAAATCACAGATCTAATTAAAATTAAAAAAATCAGTAGCAAAAAGACAAGGGAAAAGCGCATTCCCATCAAAAGAAGGAAGGGTACACCAAGCCCTTCAATGACTCCTCTGTCTCCAAAAATGAGAAAGGGAAGAAAGGAGACAAATGCACCTATTGTCATCGAGGATTCCATCTGAAATCCTCTTGCATGAAGAAACAAATTGACCAAATGGAAAAATTCCTTTAGAAGCACAACCTTGGGGACCACATCCCTCAGGGCGCGAAGAATAAAACTGAGGATCCTCCACGTGGGAAAGGTAATAATTTTCATACTTTAGTTGCAATTAATTCTTCCCTTGATGCATGGGTTATAGATTTTGGTGTATCACATCATATTGTTGTTCCAAAGAAAGTCTATTCCTCTTTGGATGCATGCAAAGGACCTCCCATCCTCATGGGAGATGACTCACCTATTAAGGTCACCCGAAAAGGTAGAGTAGAACTTTTGCATGGAAGCTTTGAAGATGTGCTTCATGTTCTAAAACTTTCGGTAAACATGCTTTCAGTTTAATAGATCATGCATTCCGGCACCGGAAAGAGAGTGGAAATCACTCTAGATGCAGTGAACATATATGACATACACTCTAAAATTGCAACCGGTGAGGTAAACAATGGAGCGAGACTATATACATTTTCTGAATTTATTGAATTTGAATCCTCCTTATTGCTTAAACATGCTGATGATAGTAGTAGGCTTTGGCACGAGAGTTTGGTCACTTAAATTACAGGTAGGTATATGCAGCAGCTAAGAAAGTTAGTAAGCATGAGATGGTGGAAGGCTTGCCAAAAAACTTTATTATTTTTAATAACAATATAATATAATAAACTTATTATTTTTAATAGCAATATAATATATCATATTATAGGAATTGATTCATTCTAAAGTTTAGATAAAAAGTATAATATATTACACAAATTCTATTTCTCCAATGTACTTTTAAATGAGACACAATTCCACACCCACATTAAAGAGAATTCCAACAGTAGAAATCACATTGATCATTAAGTCCAATGAAACAATTCCACACCCACATTAAAGAGAATTCCAACCATAGAAATCACATTGATCATTAAGTCCAATGAAACTAATCAGACTAAACAAACTCTTCTTCCCTCCTTAAAATCCTAAGGACAATAATATATGACAAGTAAACTACAAAAAAGTAGTATTATATACCAATGAAAGAGAGGTTCACCAAACCATAATAGAGCATAGCATAAAGTCCCATGAAGGAAGTAGATTAGAGGGACAATAGTTTGAAACCAACAACGTAAATTTTGACACATCTTTCTCTCCACCTTGGTAATGGATTTTAATTTTTCTTTTCTGCACATTCACCAAAAGCCCTTATCAATTTATTGTCTGCATATTCAGAAACAAGCTGATATTTATCATAGAAGCTAAGAGTTGAAATTCTAAACAAAAAAATGAGTATATTGGAAAGTGAATCTAATGACTAAGATGTAGTTGTCAAACCTAAATTACAGGGAGACCTACAATGTATTACTCTATCTCATTAGCAAAGACTATTTACTCTATCTCATTAGCAAAGACTATCTAGTATTTATTTAGTGTAATAAAAAATATACTAACCGTGTACACAACCCTAAAATTTGCCCTGCAAGTGGTGGCTTCATGTGCAAAATTTAATAAAATTACACTGTATACACATACATAGCACTCCAAGATATTTATTACCATCATGAAGTTTATAAAAAACAATAACAGCCCTAAAAAACTCATAGTACCCGACAAACCAATAGAATATAAGACTGAACCATTAATTGAAGCCCATTAGAAATACAATTGTACGAACTCATGGCTAGCAAATTCAATGCCCGAAACATTGAACATTAAAAATAAACTTCTTATATCATCAAACTCTACACGATGTGGATGTCCAACACAAACCTAACATAAACAAGAAGAGCATAGAAATATTCCCTAGGCAATTCAGAAAGAATATTAAAAATAAACTAGGTAACTGGGTATCCAATGCTAACCTTAGATCGCATTGACCGTGTTCATAAAGACTTGGCAAGGCAATGGACCATCATTGCTGGCATTGTTATGCTAGCGGCGAGCCCTGGGCCTTCATTGGAATTCTGCCAGAAGCTGCAGTGTGTCCTTCAAGCTCAAGATTTGCAATTCCATTAACTTCATTGATTGGAATCATGCGTCGAGGAGAAGGGGAAGGGGCTGGGATAACTAGGGAAGTGTGGAGTGTGCTTGCTGGACCTACTGGTATTCCTGTGGCTGCATCAACTGCCACACATTCCAGCTTCAGAGCATAGCCCACATCATCAACTGTTGGTGTATATGTTTTTGAACGTCCAACTTCATACCATGTCTCATCGCCACCCCTTTCAGAAACATTGGGGGGTTTAACAAGGCAGAACCATTGCTTAGAGATGCATTGTGAATTCCTGAACTTGAAGTTGAACCAAATAGACCCCCTGTGCTGCCTAATCTCCCAAATAATTCATCGTCTCTAGTTCCATTCTCATGCACTGCACTGGCTGCTCGTACAGTGGCTAGCTCTGATGGATGGACACTGCATACTGCAACCTTTTTGTCACTCTGAATAATACGATACCATCTAAATCTGAGGTAGTAGCCATCGAGTTTATTATGGAGATTTTTAGCTTGTAAATAGGATTTGTTAAAATATCATGGGCCAATAGCATGGTATGCTAATACCACATTCTCAAAAAAACATGTTTCATGTTCATGTGACACATATTTTATATAAATATTTTCTTTTAATTAATAAATTTAATTGAAATTATATATTGAAATAAATTTTGACTTTTGATATATGAATGTTCTAGAACATTTCATGGAAGTTAAATCTCTACTATCCACTTAATAATTATTAGTAGTTAAATTAAAATTTTGGAAGTCCTATTGAAAAATACACATACCTATCGACATAATAAATAAAATAATAATGCATTAAAATGAAATATATTAATGTAAATTCATTTCATTTTTCAATATTAACCATTAAAAAAATAACCTTGGATTTGGGTGTCACGTGGCACAGGAAAACATTTACAACCTCAATGGTTGACCCACTTGATGTATTTAATCCAAGGGAACGACATTGCCTTGGGCTTGCCCCCTTGCCTATCAATCACTCCAACATATGCTACAATGGCACCCCCCTCTCAAACAAGAATTTATGCTCGTTGAAGCCATTGTACACTCGTTATCTTGTTGGAAATTATGGCTCACTCACAAAGAATGTTAAGGGCACCACAAATAGGGGGATCAACTGGCAAAAGCGATGGTTGTCAACAATCAGAGGTAATAAAAATCAAAATAATTTGTCACAGTACACCTTTGTAGCTACCAGATAAAGGAACATGGTAGAACTCTCAGGGGTAATAGAAGCAGAGGTAGGTTGCCTCTTCCCCCCTCATATAGTTATGGAATAGAGCAATTCAATGAGAGTATCCCCCATTGTTATCGTGCATAGTAGCATACCTAGAAGCCTAGACAATGCACATCACTGGTGACAATGCATGGGTTATCTGCAATATCCTAGGTAACCTCCTCCAGAAGCAGGAAGATGCCACTATTTTGTTTTAGGGATGTGTGTGGGATTTGATTTTTCACCTTCAACGTGCATTGGTTGCCCTGCAAGGCGCTGCGAGTACCTTAGGCCTCCAACTCCATGACACTTCTTCATCCTTGATCTAGATTGGATCACTATATTTTTTTCATCCATCTCAATGCTTTCAAAGTGGAAGAAATGGAGGAATAAGCTCATGGGACCGTTTTTAGTGGCGAGGCCCAATTTGAAAAATTAGGGTCTTAAACCTCTCAGGAGAATTTAAAGGCATCAAACAATGCTTTTTGGGGGTAAAACTTTGTTGCTTTAGCATGAAACAATATTTTCATATTGTACATACAAATGCCTTTCCAATGGTGCAAGAACCTCATCAATCAAAGTCTATATGCCAAATTTATGTCGATCAGAAGTTGACCTTCTTGTTTTCACCACCATAATTTGAGAGGATGCCACATCAGCCCCCATTATTCATGGAAATTGGGAAATCCACATGATTATGGTGAAGAAGGCTCTAAAAGAATCCATATTGTAACTCTGGTGAACATTTGAGGTAGCCAAACCTAACCACTAGTAGGCTCTTAGGTTGTGTTATAATCGGGCCACTATGATGAAAAGGGGTTCCATTCTTTCGAGTATATTATCTCCACATAAGAGAAAAGATAGATTAGATGTATATGATATAAAACACATAGAGATGATATATGTACTATAGTATCCCACAGGCCACAAACTATACTTTCTTGTACTGGCAGCCATTTTCTATTCAGAGGAAGAGAGCAAAGCAACCTCACCTTCTAGTTGGGTTTTCTCCCTAAAGGGTTTCCTAGGTCATATCTTCTGTCAAACCATGGTTTGTGAGTTTTATTTCATTATTCTATATTTTCTACTTAATTTTAAATAATTTACAAATCCAAATTTCTAACCACAAATAAAACCCTAATAGTGTAAATTTCAGATTTGTATAGTTTAATCAAATCTATTATGATGAACTATCCAATGGAATATAAACAAAAATTTACAAATCACGTCGTTATATTATGGATATTTTTAGGATATCTTTATCAACTAGGCCAAGAGTCATTAAACCCTAATCATAGTCGACGAATCTATGAATGACCCTTGTAATCCCATAAAGGAAAGGTTTTTGTGGATGGAAGTACTAGTTATAGATATAAGTCGTAATATGAATCTCCTCATGTCAATCTTGAGCAATAAGCTCATGATGTTTGGAGATTATGAGGGTTCTAATGTAGAGGACAAATCAAAGGGGAGATCAAGATATTGGGAAGAAATAGAGAACAAGCCAAAGAAAGGACCCAAAAAGGATCAATCTAATTCAAATATTGTGAATAATTCATACCCCATATTCAAAATGGAAACAAAGGTCGATATCAAGTTATACCAATGCGAGATCGATTCTATGAAACTAAATCATTGGTTGTAGTAATAAGAATTTTATTTTAGTGTCCATCATGTTTATGAAGAATAAAACATTTCATTTCTGTGGCTGAAATTAGAGTGTCACGCCTTCACTTGTTGGGAAAGCCACATGGATACGGTAGCAGTAGACTTGAGGCAGAAGACACAAAAAATGTGTAATAATTTTTGTATTAATGAATAAAATATTTGAATCATGATTACAATCCTTCGTGGTGGTGTGCCTATATAAGCATTGGCTGACCACAAAGGTGATTGGACACCAATTTTGAACATAACCCTCTCCATAATTAATAACAAATAATAATTGATTAAATAATAAATAATTTAATTAATTAAAGCAAAAATTGATCTCCCACCTCAAAGTTGTGGTCAATGCGATGCTTATCATGTCTCAGCACCTTGTACTTGGCTTGACTCTTCTCCAACTTTTCTTGTACCATCTAATGCACCAGCTAAATCTATTAAATGAAGCACTTGCCCTTATCTATACCATTGTGTCCATCCACCACAACATTTTTACCAAAGATAAAATCTAAGGGAGATTTTGGTAAATATCCCAAACATTCTTCGAATGGAGATGTTCGAGTTCATGAATGTTAGGCTATGTTGTAGGCGTGCTCGAAGAAATGTAAGTGTTCATCCCAAAGCTTAGGATGCTTGGTACGATATCCATAGAGTAGATGTACTATTGTTTTATTCACCACTTGTGTCTGGCGATCAGTTTGTGGACGAAATGTTATGCTCTTCTTCAACTTGGTGTCGATGAGTTCCCATAAACTTGACCAAAATTTCCTGACAAATCGAGAATCTTGATCATAAATAATAGAATTAGGCAACCCAAAGTGTACCCATACATTTTGGAAGAATATATTTGTAGTTTATTCAACTGCAACCTATTTCTTACATGAATAACCACACACATTTTTGTTGAGACGATCCACAACAACATAAAGATAATCATGACCTTTCTTTCACATTAGTAGTCCTCCTACAAAATCCATAGAAATACTTTCCCAATGATGAGAAGGAATAATAAGTAGAGTTTACAAACCCAAATTTCTATTACTAGGATTACGAGGCTAATAAAAATACCTTTATAATTGTGAAACTGCTTTTCTCACATAAAAGTGGCCAACAATAAGAGAAGTATGAGCTTCCCTTATGATGTTGACTCATTCACCCTATGGAATACACAACTTGCAAAGATGATACAACAACTTGTTATGAACATGATAATCCAACTCTTCAACGAGATGGCCTTGAATCAAAGTTGCATAAACATTTTAAAAATCGTCATCTTGAGCATATTGTTCAATATAACTTTCATGCATGATTGAGTTATTCTTAATAAAGATAGATGCATTACCAATAGTCCTTGAAAACATATCAACAACTTTGTTGTATATACCTTTCTTGTACCTGATTACCAAATGGAATTGTTGTATAAATCCCATCCACCTAGAATGTCTAGCTTGTTGTAGCTTGGTTTGCGATTGTAAATATTTCAAAGCTTGATGGTCACTATGAATAATCATTTCTTGACCCATCAAGTAATGCTTTCATTTCTTCACTCTTTGTACCAAAGCATACAACCTTTTATCATAAGTTGGATAGTTAATTACTGCATCAGCAAATGTTTCAGAAATATAACAAATAAGCTTACCATGTTGCATCAAAACTCCTCCCATGGCATAATCACTTGCATCAGTTTGAATCTCAAATCACTTCTTAAGATCTGGAAGTGCAAGAACTGGTGTTGTGTTGATTTTCTCTTTCAATGTATCGAAGGCATTCTACTACTTTCCTCCCCACTAAGAGACATGTTTCACACTTATGAAAGCATGTAATGGAGCTGCAATAGATGAGAAATTAGCAATAAAATTTCTCCAATATTGGGTTGCTCCCAAAAAACTCCTAACCTCTGTCACAATATTGGGTTTAGGCCAATTCACAATGACTTCAACTTTTGAGGGATAAATCATCAATTCACCCCCTCCAACAATATGACCCAAATAAACTAGAGGGGTTTTCTCAAATTCACACTTAGATATATTCAAATATAATTTCTCTTTCTTTAATACATTTAAAACTTTCTTAACATGCTCTTCACGAGTCTTACTAAAAATCAAAATATCATCTAAGTAGACTATGACAAAATAATCAAGGAATGGTCTCAACACATCATTCATAACTCTCATGAATGTGCTATGTGAATTACAACGCCCAAATGGCATAACTAACCATTCAAACAAACTTTTCCTTTTTTTGAAAACAGTCTTCCAAATATCACCTTCAACAATCTTGATCTAATGATAACCGCTTCTCAAATATAACTTAGTGAAATAAGAAATCCCTTTAATTGGTCTAGCAAATCATAAATATGAGGAAGACGATAGCGATTCTTTAACGTGATTTTGTTCAAAGCTCTAAAATCCACACACATGCGCCATGTACCATCCTTCTTTGGAACCAGGACAATAGGAGACCCACAAGGATATGTACTTGGTATAATGACTGCTTTTTCAAGCAGTCCTTGAATTTGCTTCTTGATTTATGCATTCTCCAAAACTAACATTTTGTACATGCCAATGTTTAGAAAAGGTGCATACTACTTAACTGAATCTCATGTTGGATTCCTCTTATAAGAGGCAACCCTTCAAGTTCCTAACGCATATTATCATATGTGTTAACAATTTCAGCCAAATCATACTTGATTTTTGCATCAGATCCCTGGAAAGCTTAAGATTCAACAATATCTTTGGATTTGAGCATCAATAATACAACATTCGTACTAGCATTTACAAGCCATTTCATTTGACCAACACTTACAAGAGACAAGTTCGTCTTATTGCGATGTGCTCTAATGATATACTCAATTCCATATTTAAAAAGATGATATTTGTTCTCATGATGATAGAATATGGATTTTTGGTCATACAAGTATGGACTCCCTAAAACAATTCCACATATGTATAATGGTACAAAATCAAGCTCTACCTCATCAATAAAGTTTGCGGTAATGGAAAATTTAAGTTAACATTTTCTTGTCACTTGCGATTTGGCATTGTCACATACCCAACCCAAAGGGTAAGGTTTAGGATGAGGTATAGTTTCTAAGTTTACTTTCTTGACAATAGCTTCAGAAATAAGGTTAACTTGAGATCCACTATCAAACAAGGTATCAACTTTGGTATCTTTTAAAAAGATTCTAATATGGAAAAGATCAATTATTTCTTTATCATTTTGAGACTCAACAGGCTTACTAAAATAAATTTCACTTGCAATAGAAGCTTTAAATTTCATTCTAATGACTGTGATTTTGGTCTCATCACCTACATTATATTCTAAATCTTGTTGATTTGTTGTAGCAGTGTTTTGTTTCCCCTTGTTGTTCAAGTTCTTTGGTCTCATTTCTGGATGTAGTTTCCAAGAATGGTCTTCATGGCCTTCTTTTGTGTCCTCCCTCAGACACTTACGAGAGACTTAGCCAATAATATTTAGGATGATGAGCTGATCGCAAGTGGTACCATTTACTAGTCAGCCTCAATTTTTCGGCAACCCAAATTTTTTTTTGGAGTGAATTTTAGTAACCAGAATCTATGCATGGTAGAAACCAGATCTCAAATCATGGCCAATGAGAATATTGAGCGACTTGAAACAACATTGGATTCATTCAAGGAACAACTGAATATTTTTTCAAAAACGCTTGAACAATTCACCAAAGGGAATGATAGATATCATTTGGAGGTGCCTAGTATTGATGAACACCTCGAAGAAGAATCTAGCAATCATATTTGCTTCCATGGAAATCACCAACATTCCGACCCTAAGCCACCTAAGATGGACATGTATAAATTTGATGGCTCTAATTCGGCAGTATGGGGAGCACAAATGGAACAATATTTCACCCTGAATGATATCTATGATGATCAAACTAAACTACGTGTGGGATCCCTTTACTTGGACCAAGAAATTTAGCAATGGTGGAAGTGGCATAATAAATGTTATCTTGGAACAAAACGTGGCACATGTTCTCAAAAGCCCTTTGTGGCCACTTTGATAGGGAATATAATTTTTTGGGTCGTCTCATTAAGCTCTAATAGACAGGCACAGTAAAAGACTACATTGCAAACTTTCAGACGTTAGCCTTCAGAACGGAAGGTCTAGGAGATGAATTCTACTTGGAATGTTTCATCAGTGGTCTCAAAGAAGCCATTCAAGCATATGTCTAAGTGCACCACCCTCCTACATGGATAGACGTTTGCAAAAAGGCTGTCGAGGTAGAAATTGCCTTAGATTCCTAGTCTATTCGTCCAAATTTCATAGCCAAGGGGAGTTCCACCCAAGCTCAGGGCCCTACCCAAAAACTTAAGGTTCAAAAGGTGTATCCAACAGAAATGGCAGAAAGAAGAAAACAAGGATTGTGTTACTACATTGATGAAAAATACTCCCAGAGGCATAAATGCAAGGAGCCAAAAATATTTCAAATTGATGTTACTGATCACAACTCATCTGGGGAAGCCCCACCCCTTGGGGGGACAAACGATGAAGTTGAGGAGATCTAGCAAGACAATGATATCATAGCTATGCCAGATGAACCATTTATCTCGCTACATGCTTTGGCAAGCATTTCTATGCCCCAAACTCTCAAAATCAGAGGCTTTCTTAAACATTGCCCTGTAGTAGTATTGATTGATAGTGGGAGCACTCATAACTTTATCCATAAGAGAGTCGCAAAAGCTGTTAATTGTTTTGTAAGGGTAGGCTCTAGTTTCTAGATCCTTATTGCTGATGGGGGGTACAATGAAATGCGAAGGCTGATGCAAAAATATTAAACTTCAGATGGGAGACTACCACCTAAAGACCCACATGCTTGCTATTAACATGGGTGGTTGTGACATTGTCTTGGGTGCTAAATGGCTTCGCACACTAGCCCTAATCACAATGGATTTCCAGGAATTATATATGAGCTTCAAGTAGAATGACCACATTCATACACTCCATGGAATACAGGTAGGTGCGCCTTCTATCATCAGCTCGTTTCGAATGGAAAAGTTGTTGAAAAAATCCCATCATGGATTCATCACCCAGTTTAATGCCATCCAGGCCATAGAATCCACTACTTTTCATATTCATCTTGAGATGCAACAGGTCTTAAACCACCACCAGTAGGTATTTGACAAACCTAAAGAGCTTCCAACCTCTATAGGGGAACATGATCATAGCATCACTTTGGTCCCAAGGCCCCAACAGCCTATTGTGCACCCATATGGATATCCTTTCACCCAAAAGAATGAAATTGAAAAAATAATCAAGAAATCCTTGAAGCAGGTGTTATTCTTCCTAGCATCAATCCTTATTCATCACCACTAGTCATGGTGCTAAATAAATATGGGGAATGGCGCATGTGTTCAAACTTTTGAGCCCTCAACAAGCTCACTATCAATGAGAAATTCCCTATCCTAGTTGTTGATGATCTTCTTGATGAACTACATGGTGCTCAATTCTTTACGAAGCTAGATCTTCGCTCTAGCTATCACCAAATATTCATGAAAGAACTAGACATTCCCAAGACTATTTTCTGCACTCATGAAGGCCATTATGAATTCTTGGTCATGCCATTTAGTCTCTGTAATGCTCCATCCACCTTTCAAAGCATCATGAATCGCTTGCTGAAACCATATCTTTGAAAATTTGCCCTCGTTTCCTTTGATGAAATTCTCATCTATAGCCTAACCTAGGAAAAGCATCTTCATCATGTAGACCTGATCTTGCATCTGCTCTGGAATCACAAATTATTTTTCAAATTATCCAAGTGCTCTTGTGGGTCATGAAGGGGTCAGGGTTGATCCCAAAAATATACAGGCAATGCAATATTGGCCCCAACCAAAAACCTTGAAGAGTTTGAGGGGATTCTTGGGTCTCACTGGCCACTATCACAAATTTGTTTGCAATTATGGTCGCGTTGCTAGATCCTTCACTAACCTTCTCAAGAAAAAATCGTTCTTCTAGACTGATGCAACACAACAGGCATTTTTGGCTCTCAAACAAGCCATTTGTTCCACTCCAGTATTGGCACTACCCGACTTCACCAAATCTTTTGTGATTGAATGTGATGCTTCAGGTACTTATATTGGTGTTGTCTTAATGTAGGAAGGTTGACCCTTGGCTTTCACGAGCCAACAAATGAGTGGGAAACATATGTGACAATCTACCTATGAGAAAGAGATGATGGCCATATTACATGTAGGATACCTATCGACCATACTTATTGGGACAACGTTTCCAAATCCACATAGACCATCAAAGCCTCAAATATTTTTTGGAGCAACGTTTATCATCACCACAGCAAAATAAATGGCTCGCCAAAATGTTGGGATATGATTATGAGATCATTTACAAGAAAGGGTGTGACAATGTAGTAGCTGATGCTTTATCGGGCCAATGTTAGGATGAAATCGCCCTGCTATCAATCTCTCTTCCCATTCCAGATTGGATTGAAGAAGCCTACAAGGAATGGTTTTCACGCCCCTCTCTCTCCCAACTCATTGATAACTTGAGAGCAGATCCTAATTCCTCAATTGGCTACTCTTGGAAGGATGATATTCTTCACTACAAGGATCGTGTAGTGATATCTTTGACATCCACCCTCAAAACTCGCATTTTGGCATAGTTGCACTCATCTCCCACTATCGAGCACACAGGATTTCAGAAGACTTATGCTCGTACTCAGTTATTTCTTTTGGACGGGAATGAAAAATGGCATTCTTACCTTTGTAGCTAAATGCAATGTGTGTCAACACCCTCAAAGGAGAAACAATCAAGTTACGAAGAACCTTACAACCATTTCTAATCCCTGCCTCTGTCTGGATGGATGTTTCTATAGATTTCGTTAATGGTCTCCAAAAGTCGGGAAACAAATCAGTCATCATTGTGGTTGTGTACACACTTTATAAATATGGTCATTTTTGTGCTCTACCCCACCCATTTACCCCCACTTTGGTGGCTCAAGCTTTGATGGACCAGATCTTTCAACTGAATGGCATGAAAACTTCCATTGTGTCTAATCGTGACCCAACTTTCACAAGAAAATTTTGGTAAGAAAATTTCAAGTTACAAGGCACCCAACTCCAACTAAGTAATGCCTATCATCCCCAAACTAATGGTCAAACTGAAGTAGTCAACAAATGTTTGGAGACATACCTAAGGTGCTTCACTTCAGAAAAGCAACATCAATTGGTATAATGGCTACCTTTAGCTGAATGGTGGTATAATATTAACTATCATGAAGCCACCAAGATGAATCCATACGATGCAGTGTGTGGCCAACTCCCACCTTCACCTATTTCTTATATCCCTGGATGCTCTAAGGTGCAAGCAATTGATCAACTCCAACAAAATTGTGCCACCATGCTAACTTGTCTCAAAGATAATCTCCATAAAGCTCAAAATCGAATGAAGCAACAAGCAGACCAATATCATTCAAAGCGCACATTTCAAGAAGGGGATAAGGTATTCTTGCGGCTGCAACCATAGAAGCAAACATCACTCAAAGAAAAGGGTTTCCGTAAATTAGCTCCTAAATTGTACGGACCTTATCAAATAATTCAACACATTGGAGCAGTAGCCTAGAAGTTGGCCTTGCCACAAACTTCAAAAATACATCCAGTCTTCCATTTATCATGCCTCAAGAAAGTGGTGGGGAACAATTGCATAATTCAAACCAATCTACCCGAATTGGATGAGGAAGGTTCACTCTAGCTCCATCCTGAACAAGTCCTCGATACTCGTGAAAGACATTTGCGCGACCATATGATCAAGGAAGTCCTTGTCAAGTGGAAAGACACCTCTCTAGAAGATGCGACCTAGGAATCAACCACTATTCTTCAGTAGTTTCCATAGCTTCAACGTTCAGGACAACACTTCTTTTGATGGGGGAGGGCATGTTAGGGTCCAACCCTAACCCCTTTATTTATGTAATAAGACCAATAGGGTCAAGTTATAGTCATAGTTAGTTAAAGAGTCAATAAATTAAGTGGTTGACTTGCATTAGGAAAGGGATCACAGTTAGTTGCGAATGGGCCGTAACTAATAAATAAAGTGGTTAAACCATGCTATGCAAGGTACCACTAGTCGTTAGGTTCTTGAAGGTACTTTAGCTATAAATTATCGTATTTAGAATGGAAATATCATCGAGTATTATTTTTTATTCGATATCTACTCTTTTGGGGGTTTCCCCCTCGAAGAGGCAAGTGAACATTGCTTTTATCTTTGAATAATAAAATACTTGTTGTCTTTGTCATTTTATTCTATGTTCTAGGTTGTATTTCTTTGCATATTCGGTATTCTAGAATTTCTCGTAGGTCAAGAGCATAACAATAAAAGTAAAAACATTTTGATTGGCAATTGAGAAGCATAATTCACAAGATTTAGTGAATTTTGTAGCCTCCTTATTAGGGTTAACTACTTTTTAGTCAACTTTATTTGACGTAACTTAGAAAACGTTTGTCAGTAGGAACGAGTGGGCCAATGATCTTGTGCAAATAGGTTAGATTCGGTGGGTTCCCTAATTCCAGTTAGAAAACAAGATGTCAGAATGGTACTCTCAAAAACTAATGGGCATCATGTTGGTAGAGTTTGAAAATGATTACTTCTGCAAAATTCCAATCAATCAATTACCTTTTAATAAAAAAATTATTAACTAGCAATTTCCCCTAAAGGTGCAAAGGTACACCGAAGGAATAGAAGATTTGGGAAGATCATCATGAAAAACCAAATCACCAAATATGAAAACTCGCATATAAATATCGATATTGATTGTCATCTTGATTTTAAAAAAACATTGAAAGCCTTTTAGTACATTTAAAAGTAAGATGATATGGTATACTTTGATAGTTGTCGTTGATTTTCTCTATTCTTTGGTTTTATTTACATAGCTTGGGAACATGCTAATTTAATTAGAAATTTGATTTTCAAGTATATACATTGATATTTTAGCTAGAGCCATTCATTTTAAGTTTTTTTTTTATTCTTTGACATTGCTTCCTCAACTTCAATCAACCTAGGTATTTTCATCTCCATGACATTCCTTTTTAGAAAAGGCTTTTCCTATCATTTTAAATATGGATTTAAATTGGTTGTTGTTGATTCATTAGATACCTTTGCTTTGTGGTTCTTCTCTTAAACCATAATGTATTAATAATATTTTTAAATTTCCATAACAAGATTCATATATATAATTAAATTTAAACCTTTTAAACCAACAATATCCCAATAAGAATTTCTTATCGCAGATTATAAACTCGTTGAAGTAGATTGTAAAGTTTTTGGATTTTATTTTCTTTTTAAACCATGGTGAATCAATATTTTTTTGGATTAGTTTGGGCAACCTTTAGGATCAAACGCGTATCCAACAACCCACAAGCCAGACATACTAGAAACTATGATAGACCGGCCAAGGGCTGAGACCTACGAATACCATCGAAGACATCTATCATTCCAGTCTTACTATGACGAGTCATAATGTCCCCTTGCGGAACTTGAAACTAGGTGGCAGGGATAACATCCCAATGAGACCACCGCTCGATCATCCCAAGAGAAGACTTAAATCACAAGATTGTTAAGTATAGTTGAGTAACAAACATAATCACAAAGAAAAGTTGGAAGTCCACATATATCTTTCTCTTTGCAATTATAACAAAGTTGTTTGGAGAATGAATAGGGGTAGGGGAAATCATTTGAAGTTTTCATTAGATTTCATTATGGAAGTTACATTATTGTTTAATTTAAATTAGATTGATTATAATAGGGTATAATTTTTTAGTTTTAATTATTTGAGTGTTTTTATATGTTATTAGAGAAAATTAAATGCTAAGTTTGAATTTTATATTAATAAGGAAAATGATTATTAAATTTGTTGGTTTGAAAAGTTGAAATTTAATTATATAAAGTAATTTTGTTATGGAAGTTTGAAAATCTTATTAAAACATATTTGTTTAAGAGAAGAACCAAAAAATAAAGGTATCTAATGAATCAACAACAACCAACTTTAAATCCATATTCAAATTGATAAGCATAACCTTTCCTAAAATGAAATTCATGGAGATGAAATTACCTAGGCTGATCGAAGTTGAGGAAACAACATCAAAGCATTGAATTAACCCTAAAAAAAATGGCTCTAGATGAAAACTCAATATATATGCTTGAAAATCATTTTTCCAATCAAACGATCATGTTATCAAGCTATGTAAATAAAACTAAAGAATAGAACAAATTGGTGACAACTATCAAAGTATACCATGTCATCTTACTTTTAAATGTAATAAAACTTTTAACATTTTTTTAAAAACTATATGGTGATCGATATGATCTTTATATAAGAGTTTTCATATTTAGTGATTTAGTTTTTCAAGATGATCTTCCCAAATCTTCTATTTCTTTAGTGTATTTTTGCACCTTTAGGGGCAATTGCTAGTTTAATAAAGGTGAAGGACAATCAATCTCTTGGTGAATCATTGTGTAGAGATGATTAAATTCCAAAGAATTTAAGTACATCATCAAGTCACAATGAAATTAAGGCATACAGAAGATATTTCCTAGTATTTTAACTAAAAATCTCAAGTATTTTTACATATCACTGAAATGAGGTCCAAAAAAACATCTTTGCTCCATTGAAAAGATGTATATTTGATATACACATACAAAACTCAAGTTAGAAAATTCAGTACATTTTTTCAATATAGTTGGGAATGGAACATGAGTGTCTCCATGACTATAAATTTGTTCGTTCTATGGAAAAATATCTAAATTTGTGGGTATAACCTTCAAAACTTTCACGGAAATCAATGAAAAAGGCATATCTTTCTATTCTTCTGGCGCATGGGCGCTAGTGTCATGGGGGTGGGCAATATGAATTGTTCCTCTTCCTTCTAAGAAGATGAAGAGAATCTCCGAACTGAGTCCTCTCTTACAATCTCAATCCACCGAAATGACAACAATTTCCCATCTGTTCTTGCGCAAACAATGGATTGTACTAATGATTTTCTTCTTTTCAATATCAATTTCTGGTTATGTAGGGTTTTCATTTTTTGGTTGTCTAATGTCAAACAATGTCATTTGAGCTGGGATATATACAAGAAACATTTCCATTCATGTTGCAGAATGAGTCTATGTTTCACACACAATAATACAATTCATTTACACTTCAAACATTGTAGAGATTTTATTCGTATACATTACAATACGAGAAAAATATTGAAAGACAATTGATCCAAATGGGATCTAAAAAGGCCAAAAATTCGAAGTATTCAAATTCGAAAAAAAAAGTTCCACTACATAGAGCTCGAAAAAATGAATCCAACACAACTTGTACACGCGAAAACTGAGTGTGTATGCAGAGGTTATTCAAAGTCAAAGTTTTGTTGTAAGCGGGTCAAAAGTCAAAGTCAGAGTGCTTAAATCATGGTTCCAACAAGAACGGTTTGAACAGTAAAAGTTCCAACTCATGCTGCCAAGAATGGAGCCATTAAGAGGCCACCATGCAATCCTATCAATGGGCAATGCGCCACTTATTTTTATTCATCAAAATTATTGTTATGGATCTGACCATCCTCGGACAGATTCAATTCGAAGAGCTCTCAACACCAAATCCACTCATTCACCATTACACCATTGTTTTATTCATGTTATAACCGTTGGAACTAGCTTCAATTATTTTGTAATGGTTGTTAATATTAAAAAAAGGTGGTGGGTGTGGTAGAGCCCTCCATATCTAGCAGCTCTGCCAATGCTTTCCATGCCTCGCTAAGTGTAGAGGAGCCCATATTATAACTGACGCAGGGATAAGGCTTTTGGAATGGACCACAAGCAATATATTATATATATTGTAATGTGGATAGGAGTGGAACCAATGAGCGGTGGGAAAGGTTGGACTCACCAACATTATTTTTAATTTTTTTATTATATATTATTTGTATCACAACAACCCGACGGGGAGTTAGGGATTTGACCCCTCAACCCCTCACATTTTATTATAAAAAAATTGACCAACGCACCAAGGAGGCAGAAGTTAGATTTTTATGTAACAAAAATAATTTTTATGTGGAGATAATGACAAACCAAGGAGATAAAGATACTTTGGAGGCCCATTCTAAGAGATCTAGGAGGCCTTTTTGAGTGTAGTTAGTTGCGTTGGAATCCTAAGGTCGAGAAAAACACAATAGGACCAGTCGAGAATATAATTGATCTATTTTTTTATATATACTTTGATGAATTTTAAGAATTAATAAAGAGGCCCGTCCATTGAATACCAGACCCGAAGATGTAGGCTTTGAGATAGTTGAACTCAGTTATTAATTTCCGGTGTTGTTTTCTTGTGTGCATGTTATTTATTTTCTATAAGTTATCTTCAATTTTCAGATTTCATTTAATTAAAGGTTTTTAATGTTGACTTAAATACATATAAAATACCTTTAAAAGTTTGATAAACCAAGTATCAATTTAAATATTGGGATCCATATCAACAATAAATTGATACGGTATAACCTGCGTTCAAGTGTGAGGAGAACCAGTCCTGTAGCACTCATGAGCAGGACTTCGTTCTTCATATGGGAACAATAGTTGCCCACTCTGAAGATAAGATTTCTTCTTGGATCGTACATAGTGAAGCCATTACAGTTGAACACCAAAGATTTATTCCAAAATGTTAATGACATGAAGAAGTCCTTGCAGAACTTATCATTGATTACAACATGCCCTGTGAGTTCTCAGTTGTCTCGGTGAACCTTGTAGATATTTTTTTATGAGAATATTGAACACCAAGGTAGGAAAGTGAGGCAGGTATAGGATGAAGGAAATAATAAAAGAGTAGAAAGGAAACCAAGGCTCACAGCTCCTTCGTCGCTTGATCATTTATATCAAAATTGGTCTAGGACTTGTATTCTATTCAAATAAGTATCTTAGTAAAAAAAACCATATACAATTTTTTTTTGAATGGTTGTTGCTTTGGTTTGATCAAGACAGGATTCTTGTCATAAATATTAGGGTTTTCCTTCATAATATCCCTTTTGCAATATCCATCCATCATATCATTATATGTAAATAGATTAGGAGTCACAACAAGGACCTACATTGCTCTAAAAATGCAACTAGTTGGGCATGCATAATGTTTCCTTCCATAGACAAAAGATGAGAATGTTAAGTAATACTTGTGGGATGAGTATTCTTCTTTCTCATTTCATCAAATAATTCAAAGGATTTACGCAGCTTACCTTCCATGCAGTTAGCATTAATCAGGGTATTATAAATATCAACATGACACTATCTCTTCATACACACTCCAAGCCAGGTCTAAAAATGTCACTTGTTGGGCATGCATAATGTCTTCCTTCCATAGACGAGAGATGAGAATGTTGTAAGTAATAATTGTGGGATCAATCTTCTTCTTTTTCATTTCATCCATTAGCCTCCTATACCAATAGGTTTCATCTTTCATGATTGTCTTGATCGAACTATGGAATATGTTCAAACCTTCTTTCTTGAGCAAAGGTGTTCCATATTCTTGAAAAACCAAAAAATCAAAAAAGTTAAAAAATGTAAAGAGGGTATACCCTAAAAGAAAAATCAAAGGGTAAGAAAAATAAAGTGGTAAAAAAGAAATGAAAGAAATGAACCCCAAGCAAAAATAGA
>APFE031458957.1:0-16205 GCA_000404065.3 Pinus taeda | reverse complement strand
TGAATCCATAAGAGCCAAAATTGAGGTGTCGGCAACTCTGAATATTACTCCACTGAATGCTCCTCACCGTGAATTGGAATATTTACCTTTAATAGATGAAGATTTCCAAATTAAAGACCCGCATTTTGATGAAAGTACCCTATTCAGCTATTATCGCTGCAGAGACGAATACTCAAAGGGGCACGATATTATAGGGTTGTGGGAATCCAATCTCCCAAGGTATCTCATTCCTTCAGTCATTTATTTCCCAGCAATCATCCATTACTGCCATTCTAACTATGACCTAACTCAAAGAGCTGTAATATCCCCTGACCAGATTGTTCTTTTCCTCATTACTCCCCAAGCTATCAATATGATGCTCCATTTTCAACCTAGTCAAAACCTCACTCCCTTGTCCATTGGGGAATTACTTGAAAAATATACTCGGTTGTCCCCTGAAGAGGTAATCAGAAGATCACATCCTTCGATAAAAAGTCTTAATACTAGTCATAAGATTTATTTACTCCAAGATTGTTATCAAATCTATTCAAACAGAGGTTAGAAATCATAACATCTAAAGAGTATTAGTGGTTAAAGAGTATCAGTGGTTAAAGTGTATCAGGTAAAAGTCAGTGAAAGTTAAAACGAAGTTACAGAGCAGTCAAAGGTAAACAGTTAAAAGTGAATACAGAAGGCAGTAAAATGGTAAAAAGAGATGATAATATTTTCACCAATATTGAGGTTTGTCTAAAGTGAAAGTAAAACAGTCAAAAGAGCAAGAAAGTAAAAAGATGAAAAAACATAACAAGAAGGAACATTTTTGCAGAAATTGCATATTTTAGTCATAGTTTTGCAGAAAATATTGTGATCAATCCAAGATGAATTTTACAAAAATGAAGGAGGTTTAGGTTCTTAAGAGGGCCATCTACAAAAACCTCTCTCACTTTTCTAACGGCCATTATGGTTTTGCAAATATTAAACAATGTTGGAAAGCACTTTTTGCAGAAAATTTCAGTTTAAGTCATCATTTTGGAGAGAGTATTTTGGCCCATTCAAAATACTTGATACAAAACTTAAGGAGGTTTTTGTTCCTAAGGTACCCGTCTACAAAAACCTATCTCATTTTTTTCACAGTCATTTTATAATGAGAGATACATGCGCATCTTTACAGGCCATTTTTCAGACTCTGTAAAACTCTGTTTTGCACATATTTTTTACAGAGACTATTATGCATAGCTGGAGAGGAATTTTGCGAAAATGAAAGAGGTTTATCTCGCTAACATATTGATATAAAATAACCTATTTCACTTTTTTCATGTATATTACGCATTGAGAAAAAGAAAAATATCATTGGACCCCAAGTTTGCAGAATTGTTGGAGCAGATTGCACAAAGAAAGGAAACAGTTAGTGACTTGGATGCCTCATCATCAACTAAGAGCTGGATCAAATTCAAATTCTTCTCTTTGTCATCACCTATCCATACAAAATACTGCCAAATATATGCATTAGTTTGAGTTTCCTTTAATTAAGTTCTATTTATGTAAATAGTTGGAGAGATTTGTGAACCAATTTTGATATTTGTTTCAAGATATTTTTAGTTTAGAATTGGTATAAATACTCCACCCTTGGAAGCATTGAGGGCGGGATTCCATTACTTGGCTGTGACATTGAAACTTCAGAATAAAAGCGCTTGGAGAAATTTTTCGTGGCTTGGCTAGATGAGGATTTAAAGCACAGGACTTGTTGCAGGATTCATGTGTTGGACAGCAGTTCAATAAGTGTTTCTACCCTTTCTCTGAAATTTTATATCAATCTATAATATCATCATATCCATTTATGAATAATTTGCATAAGAGATTAGAACAGAATTCGCTTAATTGTGCTCTGTTTTTATATGTTATTATTCTTGATTTTTTCTTCCAAATTAGTTATAAGCATGAATTCTTAAATCCTCTTGCTTTACTAATATTAAACACATAATACCATCATATCCATTCCTGAATAATTTGCATAAGAGATTGAAATGGAATTTGCTTAATTGTACTCTACTTAGAAATTTTATTATTTTTTATGTTTTCCTCTAAATTATTTATAAGTATGAATTCTTAAATGCTCTTGCTTTACTAATTTAAACACGGTTGGTTACTATAAAAAAGGATTCTTCATTGCTCTTTGTTTGTAGTCATTTCATTTCTTTCCTTGACATGGTGAAAGACTCTTAGTTGTCTTTCATCCCTTCAAAATCATCCCATCCACTTTAAATTTTAAGGATTGTTCTTTGTCTAGCTATCTTGCCCTGTAATACCATCTTGTGCTTAGAATAGAAATTCAGTAAAGCCATCCTTTGACTCCATAGCCCAATGGACTGAAAGCTCTCAATCTTGCCCTTAGTTTGTGGATTCCACCATTTTCCGAAAACAAACCCTTGAATCTATAACTATCTTAAAACCTTCCAAGAACAAAGATAAATCATAAAGAAAGAGCCCTCTCTGGATGCAGAGTGGCTAGATTCTGTATCTAAAAGGTTGGTTTGTGGTTACCTCGGGTATACTTTCCTCTTACACAACTTCTAGGAAAACCTGAGTGATAACATCATCAAATAATTCAAAGGATTTATGTAGCTTACTTCCATGTAATTATCATTAATCAAGGTATTATAAATATAAACATGACACTATCTCTTCATACACACTCCAAACCAGGTCTACTCTATCCATTTTGAGTAATGCACACAGAAGGGTGTTACAAGATTGAACCATAGGCATAAATATTTAATTGTTAAATTCATAAATATTTATATAACATTGAAATTTATTAAATTCATTTCATAACACCTGCATAGATGAGGGGAATATGTATTTCTTCACTTATATATATTATATATATATATATATTAACATGGTGCAACCCCTGGAATATTTCCACTAAGGATTTTACTTCCAGAGATATCAGAAGATATATAAGGATTATCCACGGATATGTCAATCTTCGTTCTTTGGTGAGGGCATGCATCGTTTTTATCTCTACAACAATGTAGTGCCAGAATGGCAGATGGCTCCAAGAACTCTAAAGGAAACAAACCCATATGCTTATTAATCATAGATAACATACTTCCATATTGATACGCCATATTCACGTGTAAACCAACACAATTAGCTACAAGTGCTAGGGAAACCAATAAAGCTACAGCTTCCTCCCTCATTCCAGCACAAAGTTGATAACACTAAAGTGTTATAAAATAAATTACAGTGGAAAAACAATGTGAAAATAAATCCAATATTCTGCACAAAATATGAATGTCCAAAAAAATGAAAGAAAAAAATGGAGAGATTAAAAAAATGGATGAAGGTCATATTGATAAGAACATGTACCTCCCTGACAATGTCCTTTCCATGTGAAATAAGTTCCATTCCTGTCAAAAGCTCAAGAAGAACCACACCAAAACTACATAAATCGCTCTTATCAATCAATTGGTGAGTCAAGAAGTACCCTAGATCCAAATAGCCTTGCAAAACAATAAATATATAGTTATCCATTGTTCGCGAATATAATAAAAAGCTATAGAAATAATATGCATATATCATGTCAGTATTTGCATCTTACCAGGGTGTCTTTCAGTACAGTTGATACATGATCTGGATATTAACCTTCTATATCTGGTAATAAAGAAATCCTTTAGAATATGAAATCTGTAACATGCAACTCTAGTAGCTGGCCGAAGGCAGTGGAAACTGGACCACTAAAGTTATTTCTGAAGAGATCCAAATACTTGAGTCTTGGGAGCTTAGAGATGATGTCTAAGAGTTGTCGAATCCTGCACGTGGTAGAAAATGATTCACTAGAGGCTGACAAAATAAGAAGGATTTAATTGGCCAAATCGGCCCAAGCAAAGGCTGCAAAGGAACACCTTCGATGGAAAAATAAGAATCATATCATTTTAATCTTCATCCTAGTTAGGAAATTGGGGTAAGGGAGATTATCTTGTGACTTTGTAAATGTATAAGGCAAGACTGATACATGTGATAAGGATCATGAGAAATCTAGTCGTAATTAAAAAAATGATTTTAGTTTTTTATAATATATTTGTTATATATAATACTAGTTTTGTTATTATATAATGTCAATTAAACTTAGTAGGTGATTATGGAATGAAGTGTTATACTTTAGATTTAGTTTATATATTTTTAAATTTTACTATTATATTATATAGTGTAATAATATTAGAATGAAATAATTAGGAGAGTTATATAAATTAATATGGATTGGATTTAATTTTCAATCTACCAAGTGTTGAGAAAGATTAATCTTTGAAATACAAACTTAGATTTATTCAGGGCCTTTTGAGATACAAACCTAGATTTATTAAGGGCCTAGAAGAATCTAATATATTGAGATACAAAAATCTTTTAAAGTGACTAGATATAAAGTTAAAATGAATATAGAATTATTTAACTATTAATTATTAATATATTTATATTTTATATTTTATTTATTTTTATTTTATTTTTATATAATTTGACCTATCAAAATATTTGCAAACCATTATATTACATTACAATATATCTACCATACTAAGAGCACTTCTAACTGCAATTATATTAATTGGAAATATCAAAATACTCACTTTTCATATAACACCTTTTTTTCATCGATAAATACTTGACTTACAACAACTGGTTGTGTCATACATGCAGATAAATTTGACCAGTGACTACATTACCACTTGAATATTTCTTGAACCCATTCTGTATAGTATTTCCTTGCAATTTATAAGGATCTAAACACGCAATAAAAATGTTACAGGCTACCATCTTCATGTTACACACTACCATCTTCACCCTAGCAAAAATTAAATTGCGGACTACAAATAGAAAACAATGAACACATTGGACATAGGTGAAGTGACAACTCACTCAAATCCCCAAAACTGATAAATTGTTATGATTGCCTTCATCGGAATTCTACCATAAGCTGCAGTGCATCCTTCTAGCTCAAGATTTGCAATTCCATCAACTGCATTGATTGGAATCATGCATGCTATAACTACTGGTATTCTCGTCGCTGCATCAACTGTCACACATTCAGCTAATGGTGTATATGTTTTTGAACGTCCAACTTCATACCATGTCTCATCACCACCCATTTCAGAAATACTAGACAGAACCATTGCTTAGAGATGCATTTTGAATTCCTGAGCTTGAAGTTGAACCATTGCTTGAGTGCTGCCAAATCTCCCAAAAAATTCATCGTAGGGAAGGTGCACTCGGCATAGGCTCAGTATTATTTCCAACCCCTCGTCTTCTTCTTCCAATCACAAGACTCGAACCCTGAACCTAATACTACTCTTCGCTACTTGCTGTTTTTGAATCACTTTTCGGGTGCCTTTGGGGGTGGATATGCCATCAAACGTCGTCAACACACTAGCATTGTGACCGCTCACTTCTTAGATAACACTTATTTATATGACATTTATTTTAATTAATGAATTTATTTTGGAATATAAAATTTATGTGGTTAATGATTTCAAACTTAAGTTTTTATGGATAAATTATATGGGAGTTTTGAGGTCGACTTGTTTATAATCACATACTTCCTTATGTTAATCTCATGTGATTAATAAATTTAATTAAAAAAGTGAAAAGAGCATAATAATATTTAAGATAAATCTTAATTTCTGATTTGTAATTACTACTAAAAATATTTGAGAAGATCGAGTAGATTCCCTTAATGTACAAGGCTGGAACAGCTCTTGATTTTGTTTCTGGGAGGTATCATCTTTTCTTCTACCCATAAAGATATAAGTTATGGAGGATGAGTGGATGGATATAATGATTTTGAACGTGTAGTATTCCTCTGGATGGTATTTATTATGAGAATGTCATGTGCTTGAAAAGGTTTCCAAATCAAAAGACAATGCAGCTTCGACGTACACATTCTTAAGGAGAAGGCCATAATGAAGGGTTCGTCTTCCCCATTATCTGTACTAAATATCCTCTACCTACATGCCAATGAAGAATTTTCCGCTATTTTGTTGAACACGTATCTAGCATGTCCTTTGGCAATAATTCTGCATGTACCATTGAAAGAAGCTTCTGCATGTAGGGAATTGGTGATGCAACATATATTCATTGTGTGAGTAATAAGGAGCAGGACATAGAGTTTCCCCAAATAATTTGAGGAAGATGAAACCCTAGAAAAAATGCTTATCAAGGCATTCGTGGATTGGAGAAGTAGATCAAAGATGGAAGCTTCTAGCTACTTAGGGTGTTTAAACTTCCATGAATGATTTATTGGATTGGGGATGTTGTAACGTTTTCTTGGAAAAATGACACAGTTAAAATTTTTCAGCTTTTCCAGAAATCCACCAGATTTATTGGGTGTTCTTATTCACATAATCATTGGTATATGGCCCAAAGGTTTTTTCACTATATCCTTTTTCATCATAGTCGATTTGTATTCAAGATATTATAGGGTTGTATTACTCAACGATTATCAATGGAATACCTTAGTGTTAGTAGTATGATAGGGGCATTATCACCTTTTGCTACATCTATCACACAATGTTTTTAATTGCACCAAAAAAATTCATTCAATTGTAGCCATAACAATGTGAGGGTTCTGTAATGAATGTGAGGCATATATGTTCATAGCAATTAGATGGAACAGTGAATGGATGGGTGAGCAATGTTCTATTTGCACTTCGTTTTATGATTGTGATATTGTCGATGGGAACTAAATTAAACTTCCTAATTGGTCATATCATAGGTCCCCTATGAATATGTTTTATTGCCAAATAGAAGAAGATATTCTATACATCTAATTAATTATTCATTCACTAGTGGAGAGACCTTAAGAATGGATCTTCTTACAATCCTTAGTTTTGGTATTGAATTCACTGGTTGAAAGGGCATTTTCCAGAGGCCAATCATGATTTTGACTTCCAACTTAGTTACATTGCAAGGATGAAAGGATAATGCATTTGTTATTTGTTTGTCTCAATTTGCTTAATTTTGAGAAGATTGATAGCATGTTATAGAAAGGATCAAGTGCATTTGTAGACCAACTAAAGTTTTTCTGTTATCTTGTAACATACCTTAGTAACTGTATATATGTTAATGTTGCATTGAGATATTAGGGCTCTGAAATTCAAGATGGGGCTCAAGTATATGGTACATTCTACCGAGCTTCCCCTTCCTATAGAATCTAGATCAATCAATATATCAAATGATGATACATTTTTCCTATAGTGACTGCAAGTGTCTCTTTTCTGTCAATGGATTCTACAATAAACTAGGACATTGCCTTGAAAGATTTGAATGTAGATGCAAAAAATCTTCTTAGAGAAATATATCACCAGTGATATTTGATCAAACCAAGAATGAAAATATGGCTAAGTTGTGAGCAGAGGCAGTTGTGTGGACAACCAGGGTCCAGTAAGATGAAATTAATGAAGGTTGAAAATGAATCTAAGATGCAAAGCCAGAGAGGTAATATCAAAAATTTAGAATTGCAGACATGGTTGACAAAGCCAAGAGGTTTATTTTTGCAGGGTGTTTTGGTCACCAAAATGCAATATAAAAAGTGGACGAATTCACTAGGATTAGATCCATGATTTTGCTGAGAATTTACCAACCAAGTCGCAACAAAAGGGAGCACATTTTTAATGTGCCAGAAATATGAAATTTTGTTCAAGTCAATTTGGCCTATGGTTTATTTGGGTTTCAAGTCAACTAAGTGTATATTGTGAATTGGTGAAGATCACCACCAGGGAACCACCCGCATGCAATTCCACTTTTTGTTTTCTTCATTCCACTTTTCAAATCTCAGCTAGCAGACAGAGAGTGCCAACAAGCAAATATCCATGTGTTGAAAAAACAAAGCATGTCACCAAGAATCAAACACTAAGTGCGTGCCAAGAGAGAAGAAGTGTGCCCACAAAGAGAACATATGAATATCAAATGTACAAGGCATCCAATAAAGAGATGAACACATTTCCATATATACGTTTTAAAAATTATTTTAGTGTTGCAACTTGGCAGGTTCATGCTTCTTCGTGAGACAAATATAAATGTATTGTTTCAACGTCGTTGGTGGCATGGATATCCAACATATTTGATCATTTAATTTTAATATATTTTCATCTTCTCTCCTACAGAGAATTTCCTCTTTATATCTGCTGGAGTTATTTGGATATTCTTTAGGAACTAGCAGGCATGCAAATTTGTATCTTTAAATCCCTAATTCTCCTCATCATTCAGAAATTGTTCATCTGCATCTATGCAAATATAGAGCTAATAATAATCGCCCTGTCGTGTTAGAACATTGTTTTCTTGGTTTTCCTTTGAGCAATAGCATTAGAGAGCTGTATATTCTTCAAATTGGTGAGGGACCTTCAACCCAACGCATCACTAGCTTCATGGGATTAAATGTTCCTCTTTGAATGGTGGCAGATTTATGCAATATATTTGATCATTGAAGTTTAACAGATTTTCCTTGCCATCACATTCATATTCTCCAAATTCAACTGAATTTCTTAATGCTGTCTCATTTTCTTCTTGCAATCCTTCGTGAAAGCTTCCTATTTCCACCACAATCTAAGTGAAGATGGAACGGTAGCATTAAGAATTTTTGAAGTGATTTTGACCTTATTTTCTTATCGCTTTAGGAAATAAATTGGGTTTTACTAACATATTCCTAATGATTCATTTCATATCTTTGTATACAACACAGGCTTAATTGGAAGGGCATTAGTCTGAATATAAAGAGCAGTTTTCCCTTAGTTATTAAGCATTTTGTTAGGTTGTACCAAGATCCTAAATTTAATATGGGTTAGTTGCCAGTTGAAGAATGCTTGGATTATCCAGAAGAAAGGAGAGATGAGTTCGTAGTAGACAACAATCACGGGGTGCTTGTACGTGATCTTATAGATTATAAGCTTTGTTTGAGTTTACTATAGAAACCAGCCTCATCACTCAAACTCATGCCAATCTGAAGTGGTGAGAATGGGAAAGGCTTATGAGAAGCACCATTTTGACTTTAAATATGAAAAGAAAAGCAATTTAATTTGATCTTGGAATTTGATAAACCATTAAATCAAAATAGATTCCAAAATATTTCCAGAATTTATGATTCAAAGAATTACTGAATTTGAGGATCAGTTGTCGAACCCATTCAAGCATTGGGATTTGGTTTAACATTGCGCGCTGGGCCAGTTGTTCTCAACGTGCTTCCATTTGAATTTGGCTCACTTCTGCCAACATATAAATGTTTCTTAGTTGGAGAATTGTCGATGGCCATTTCTCCAGCAATGATGCCTCCTGATCTTTCTCCTCTGGACAATATTTTTCTAAGACAACGGAACTCCTGATTTATATCTTGATCAACTATATTTCTCTTTTGCCAATTTATTTCAATTCCCTCCATGGTTCCTATTTATGGCCATCGTTGCTCATAGCTCGGGTAGTGCTCGGAAATCACATCACAATTCTCATCATTACCATGTTTTCGGTAGGGAAGCTTTGACCTGCAACAAGCTTAAGCAAGCTAGTAGCATTTGATGTACTCATAGGAAGACTTTCCAGTCTAAGAATTCTTCTCAAAGGCAATGGCATTAAACTGCTTCTAGAATTACATTCTTTGATGAATGAATATACGGCATTGTAAATCATCGTCAAATGAGAAACATCCCAAGGAATAGTTAATGTGATTGCTAAAGGGGCCGAAAATGAAAAATACCAGGGGCTTCAGTATAATATAAACCTCATTGTCAAAGTGATCCTTCGGGGAGATCCATCCAGGTGAGATAACAACTTTTGTCTTTGAAGAGAAACTGGAAAGTGGAAAACAATTGTAACCCGAGATTCAATCCAGATTAAGAGATGTTCCACAAATCTTATACTGACATTATGGCCCAAACGTTTTTTCATGTTATCCTTTGCATCATAATAGAGTTGTTTTCAAGATATTATAGGGTTTTATTACTCAATGATTATCAATGGTATACCTTAGTGTTAGTACCATAACTGGGGTACTATCACCTTTTGCTGCATCTATTGCACAATGTTTTTAATTGCAACGACAAAAGTCATTGAATTATTGTCATAACAATGTCAGGATTCTGTAATGAATGTGAGGCGTATATGTTCATAGCAATGAGATGGAACAGTGAATGGATGGGCAAGCAATGTTCTATTTTCACTTTGTTTTATGATTGTGATATTGTCGATGGCAACTAGATTAAACTTCCTCATTGGTCATATCAAAGACCTCCTAGGAATATGTTTTATTGCCAAACAGAAATAGACATTTTATACTTCTAATTAATTAGTCATTCACCAGTGGAGATAACTCAAGGATGGAGCTTCTTACAATCCTTAGTTTTGGTATTGAATTTACTGGTAGAAAGGGCATTCTCTAGAGGCCAATCATGATTCTGACTGTCAACTTAGTTACATTGCAAGGATCAAAGGATGACACATTTCTTATTTGTTTATCTCAATTTTCTTAATTTTGAGAAGCTTGACAACATGTTATAGAAAGGATCAAGAGCATTCGCAGACCCACTAAAGTTTTTCTATTACCTTGTAACAGACCTAAGTAATTGTGTATATGTTAATGCTGCATTGAGATATTGGGGCTGTGAAATTCAAGTTGGAGCTCAAGTATATGGTACATTCTACCAAACTTCCCCTTCCTATAGAATCTAGATCAATCAATATATCAAATGATGATATGACTACAAGTGTCTCTTTTCTGTCAATGGATTCTACAATAAACTAGGACATTTTCTTGAAAGATTTGAATGCGGATGCCAAAAACATGCTTACAATGAACAATGATAGTGGGAGAAACATATCGCCAGTGATATTTTCTCAAACCAAGAATGAAAATATGCCTAATTTGTGAGCAGAGGCAGATGTGTGGACAACCAGGGGTCGAGTAAGATGAAACTAACGAAGGTTGAAAATGAATGTAATATGCAAAGTCAGAGAGGTAATATCACAAATTTGCAATTGCATACATGGTTGACAGAGCCAAGAGCTTTGTTTTTGTTGGTGTTTTGGTCACCAAAATGCAGTGTAAAAAGAGGACTAATTCACTAGGATTGGATCCATGATTTTGCTGAGAATTTACCAACCAAGTCACAACAAAAGGGACCATGTTTCTAGTTGGTAAGACAACCATAAAATTGTTGTATTGAAGGGCCACGAAATGCCATTGACAGAGGCATGATTTCACTAGGGAAGTAGCAACCAACACATAGTAATTTTAGCATGAATTAGCCATGGAAATTGGTATGATTTCGCTTGGTAAAAGCTTCATCGAATATGTTGTTTGAGGGGGCATTAAATGGCAGTGGTTTTTGCAATGATTTGCAGATAAAACTAGAAGAGACACATGTAAAAACTAAGTTCAAAAATAGCCAAGAAAATGGCTAATCTAACAGGATTAGTAATGTGCCATAAATATGAAATTTTGTTCAAGTCAATTTGGCTTATGGTTTATTTAGGTTTCAAGTCAACTAAGTGTATATTGTGAAATGGTGGAGATCACCACCAGGGAACCACCCACACGCAATTCCACTTTTAACAATGTAAATTTTGAAACGGGAACCCATACTGTTACCCGTTTTGTAGAGATAGCAAAAAAGTGACTCGATTTCGAAAGTGGGTTATGCAGAACACACATGTGTTTTTTAAAACTTAGTTTTTGGCACTATAAATTTTTTATGTACATTGCGTTTTATGATGGTAGTGTTTCTTATGCTGATTTAAAAACGTGGTAATTCTGCACCAGACTCTTTTTTTAAAATGTTTTTTTTTAACTTTTTTTATTTTTTAATGTAGGAAATATAAATAATTATTTTGTAAACTTAATAATTTTTGAGGTGGTCTTTTTCTTCATATTTTCTTGCTTTTATTTTAATTTTTTTTTTTGTAGTGAGGTTTTTATTGTTTCGCATATTTAAAAAAGAAGGTTTATATTTTGACTTTTCAATATTCTACATATCTATACATTGGTAATTATTTTTTCAATCCACAAGAAACAATTGTTTCTGAAAAACAGTGTTTTCTAACAACTGACATAAAAATAGACACTTTTAACATAAATATAATTAAAAAACTACACGTTTTGATAATTTTTTTCTACAATTGACATGTGAAAATCACAATTTTTATACGAAAATTTTAAATAAAAATAGTTAAATAATAGTTTTTTTTTATGAATTTCATATCAAAAAAATAATAATAATCATTTTTTTTTCAAAAAATAATGGTTAACTTAAAATTAATGCGAAAATCACATATTGCAAATATTCAACGCATAACAACTTAATGAGTGTATATTCTTCTCATAAAATGTCAAAGTCAAAACATTGCGAGTATAACTACTTAATAGTTACAAAAAATGAGCTTGATTTCCAAGCATAACTTAAATTTAATCAACAATGTCATGTAATCCAAACTCTTCGTCCTCTAGAGTTTCATCATTTTTTTCTTTCTCAATATTTTCTGCTTCCTTTTGCTCATTTTCATCTTCTAATGGATCTTTCATGTCTGCCAATCTCCCAATGTATGTCTTTCCAAACATCACATGTAGTGGTGGTTAAGGTTCTTTTGCCTTTTTTGTGACACGTGATTCACTAAAGTCCCCTTTATTCAACCTAATTTCTTGCATTGCATCTGGAAGAAATTGAAGAGCATTAATTCTTTGCTGAATGAAATTGCATTGTAATGGATCTTTTTCAATTGCAATGCAATTTCTTCCTTTTTGAATGCAGCATGCTAGTGTTGTACCTAGTTATCAAGAACAAAAGAAATAATGAAGTAAATTAGTACAATGACATATTAATTTAAAAAATAACATATTGAAATTGAATTCTATATAATAAAACTTACATGAGCCAGAAAATAAAGCCAAAACCCAATCTGCTTCATTTGAACATATGTCTATATGATAGTTAATCAATAATTGTGGTTTTTGATAAATGTTAACTATCTCTCCTTTTTCTTCTTTGTTTTCATATGTTAGTTCTCTCACAACAGCATCATAACTCAGTATTTGGCTATGACTCTTTCCGTCCACCCGATTAAAAATCATAGACATACAGCTATCATCTTTTGCCCAACTATCAATATGAATGAACTCACAATCATTTATAAATACTTGATCATCACGGTTAGGAAGATTTGACTTTTTCCTATAACATGAAATAGTAAAAGTTCAATCAACTTGTACATAAATGAATTTTTCAACATTAATCACATATACATTTTAAACGTCTTACCATGTAAGCTGCATCCTTGAATTTTCTTTCCCTTTGAAGCTTGACAATATCATTGCCAATTGTGTGTCTGAATGAAATGTCACAAATCTCCATAATGGTGATGACGTGACTTCTACAAATCTCGCAACCAGTTTACTAAAAGCTTGATAAGTATAGGGGTCACTATCATAGTCAATATTTGGAACATTGAAACCATGGGGAATATCTGCAATAATTAGGGCATACTCCCTTTTAGGTATGAGTTTAGCAATGTCTTCACATTTGCCTTGTATTACTTGATATTGAACAATGTCTAGCCCATTCCAAATGAAATGAGTAAGAGTTGGATCAAGTTCAACATTCTTAGCACGTTGCTTCCTCAGTCTTTCGGTCTTTATTTTTTCAATAAAGGTTCTGAAGCTAGTTGGCGCTCCATTATCATCCTTCTTCATCTTTTATAAAATAAACAAATATATGTGTAAGTTATACATTAAAAATAGTACACAGATGAATAAAAACGAATGTGTAAATCAAGATACCTTTTTAAATGCAAGATAAAAAACTTTTAATGTTGATGTAGAACTTGAATCTGGATAGTTGCATACGACATCATCCCAACTATCTTCATTCAACAATCTAACCATTTGTTCTTAAATTTTCATGTAAACTTTGTGACTACATAGATAAAGTAACAAAAATTCAATATAATGATATGTATAACAAATACTACCAAGAACATCATGTTTTATTTAAAAGAAAATTATAATCTAAAAATAAACAAAAATAATTCAACAAACTTACTTTTGAAATTCCTCGGACATTTCCTCCAATGATAATTCCCCTTACTTCACAGGAGATAATATTGTTTTAACAATTTTTTCATCTTTCACTCCTTTCATTGCTCTCCAAGGTGTGATAGTCATATCTTCTGGAAGATGTTTCAAGTCAAAACCTAATTTACTGCCGCCACATATCAATGGCTTAGACTTTTTAACTTTCTGGTTTTTAATGCCAATGTTTTCCCACATGCTACAAATCTCATCAATCAAGTTCCAAACATCTCTAGTTATAAATGCCAATTGGAAAATGTTATCAACACCTCTAAATATGTCACTAGGAAGGTTGCATTTTCCACTTTTTGAATTGGGTTTCTCTTCAATTTGATAGCCTATTTCCATACAACATTCCCTTCGGAAATTTGCAGTAACATTTATCCTATCCCCACCACATTTTTCTTGAAATTCACTATGAATAAATCTAACACTTTGGATGAAAGTAATAGACATTCTATATTCATTATCTGAATTATGATCCCACGCCACTAAATTTGCTTCTGTATCCGATAAACCAGTGTAAATGATACATTTCATTGTTTCAAAACGTGGGTTATTGGGATATTCCTCCATCAATTGTCTTTGAGCTTCTACAGAATGATTCCCCCCAAGCACATAATAAATGTATTGAAAGCATTTTTATTTATCAAATGCTTCTTTGTTAAGAACTTGAACCGGATCAGCAAAAAGCACATAATTAACCACATGAGCATATGGATTATACCTCATCAATGTCTTCAAGTTGTGAACATGCAGATGGTGTGGCTTTCTGACTTGATATTGACATTGTCCTTCACTTTCCTTATAGGTTTGTATGACATTAAGCTGAAATGTACGACCACCATCAATTAAGTTTTTCTTTGTCAAATTCTGTCGAATGGCATTTTGTTTTGTTTTGATAATGTCATCCCCTAAATCAGCTCCTGGTGTAATGATTTCTTTGGTTTCTTTTGAAGTTTCACTAGGTTCTTGACTGCTATTAATGACTACTTGAAAATATTCAACTTTACTTTCTTCGTCATAATATTCTCAACATATTTTTTTTTGGTGTTGTTACTTTTGGTCTTTTACGGCTCTTCTCAGTTCCAATGTCATCTTCAGTAATAGCAACATATGCTTCACTGTCAATTTCATCTTCATTGCCATCAAAAGTAACTTGTTTACCCTTGCTAGATTTGTCCACTAGAGGCCTTTTTTTTTATCCTTTGGATGTAGTTTTGTAGCATCATCAATTACTACATTTTGCCTATTTTGGATATCTTCTTCTGACATTGAGTAAAAAACATTGACAACTTTCATGATATCATGCTCTATGAAATGAATGCCTCCCAACCTAATTGACCAACTTTCAACAAAATTCTGCCACATAAAATATCATATGTCAATAAAATCAAAATTAAAAAAATATAGCGAGACACTTTCAAGAAAACAAAATACAAATATAAATGACAATACTTAATGATGTTTTGTTTCATCTCATTTACGATTTGTTTACACAACTTTGTAGATACCTCTCTCATGTCATACAATGAATATGTTAGTTGATATTTAATCCTTTCATGTGACTTGGGATCTTTTGTAAGTATGTAAACAACTTCAGTGCCTGGTACGGAACACATATCTATGACTCTTCCCATCAGCTCAAAAATTCCATTTTCATTCGGTATATCAATATATAGATATATATTCACACTTTGACTTTCTTTTTCTTTCACATACCATATTCTTGATGGGAATTTCACCTCTTTTGAATTATTCTGGTCTTAAATCATCTTCTTATCATTTGAGGCACTTGAAAGATTTGTGGCCATGAGCTCAGGTGGAGTTCATTCACTAATGTTTTTTGAAGATGCACCTTTAAGTGTCTTTAGTCCAGACATATTCACAGAAACATTCTTTGATGCCATTTTCCTGAAAAATATAAACACAATTTAGTAAACAACAAAAACATATTAACTTAAATCCACAATGAAAATATATCCTAAATTTTTAATTTATATCATCAAATAATTGAAATTAAAAAAATATTAACCCTACCCCCTACCTCCCATATGTCGCCCTTAACCCTACCCCCCATACCCACCTCGCCCCCTACACCCGCCCAACCCCCATTCCCCCCTCTCTC
>APFE031458936.1:193989-211044 GCA_000404065.3 Pinus taeda | reverse complement strand
GAGGAGTTGAAGAGGGCATGAAAGTATCAGGGATCCTCTTCAAACAGTTGAAACGTGTAAAACCAAATAAACCCTAAGGTAGAGCACTGCAACATCAATGAATTCCACCTTTATACTTGATTCATTTAGTTAAGATGAAAAGATATAGATGATGGCACACATAAACACATGATAAATTGAATCACAAAAGGAAAAACAATACTAAATCACCTTGCCACAAGAATCCCACAAAATGCTGCAAACCCTGGTCTATTTATTTGCCAAACTGCAGAGATGAATGTACAATAATGCTCAAAGCATTCACAAGAGTCTAACCGTTGAAAAAGACTGAAAAAATACATGATATAGACCTCCAAACCACCTATGGTATCCATCAAGGGTCGAATCCATGAGAAGAGGGGTGGTTTCAACCATATCTATACTAGGAACACAAAAATAGGCACTCGAACAACTTGCCTCTAAAACCTAGGAAACTGATTCATTCAACTCCAAACCACCTACAACTAATGTATCTACCTTATCAAGTCAATTTTTATAATTTTTACATAATAGTACATCAATTTACATCATGTCAGCTCATGAATTTGACCATAAGAGATAAAAAGTCAAACTAGAAGAAAATTAAGCGAAAAACAAAGTTTTTTAGCAAAATTGGCACTTTTTCATCCTGTGCGTAGCACTTTTTCCCAGCTGAATTTGGAGGACTTCCCCTTCACCAAATTTGGTCCAAGTTGGCTTGTTGGAAAGGTATGTCTGTCTACTTTCTAGGAAATGTATAATTTTTTAATTTTGTGTCCATTTTCCCCTCCAAAAATCAGTTCTCCCAACACTGCTTCTTGTGTGGCCAAAAAGTGGCAGAGAGGACATTTTTGAGGTGTTTTTGGCCCTTTAGGTGACCCAAAACTTGTTCAAATTCCCTAGTCATTTCTGGGCATGCATAATTTTTCATGAGGAATCCAAAAACCTAAATTTTTCCTCCAGAGGAGGTCCCTATCAAAAGCGAGCACCAGGTGGCCCTATGCACCTGCCAGAAAAACCTGTTTTTTCCTTGAAAAATTCAAAATTGCCAAAATGTTTGTCAAATTTCTTGAAATTTGGCATGAGTGATCTGCATCAAGTACTATGCTAGGCCAATGAAGATTCAACCAAGATATTGAGCTTATCTTTCTCTTTCTTTCTCCTCAAAGTATTCTTCAACTTGGCTTTTAGGTACCTTATCCTAGTTTTGCAAATTTTGTTTCGTGCCAAATAGTGATAAGCCATGTGTTGCAACATCTTTTTCTCCTTATTGGCTTTCTCAAGTAGCTTCTCCAAGTGCATATTCGCCCTCTCTAGCCATGATTCTTGGTCAGCATCAATCTCTTGCTCGAGGGGTGTCAATTTGACTTTCTTTCTTTTTGTTGCTTGTTTGTTTTCCCTTATCGTTTGCAGCTCCATGATTGTCTGTTTATCCTCCAAATGCTTGTTTCGCAACTCAAGGTAATTGATGATCCACTTAGCCCTTTCAAGGTTAAGAGATAAGGCATGGATGTCAGCTTCTTGTTCTTTGATGATCTCCTTGAGTCTTGAGCTATGGGAGCCCAAATCAGTATCCTCATCCTGAATCAAAATAAAATCTCTCTCCTGACCTTCAGAAGGCCCTTTCTCATGCAATGGTTGCTTCCCTTTATTCTGTACCTTCTCTGCTGAAGAAGAAGGCAAAGCCCCTTTCACCCCAGGTGAAGATAGCATTTGCATGTTGTCTAGTGAAGGAAACAAGACCCCTTCCACCCCAAGTGGAGATAGTACTCGTTTGGAAGCCGTAAATAATCTCCTTGTGCCTTTTTCATAAGTGACAAATACTGGCACACCTGTAGCTTGAGTCTCATGAACCTCTGGTTGATTTGAAGACCCTCCTTCCTCTTGAAACATTGATGGGGTCACTTGAGGGCTTTTGAAAACCTCATGTGAAATGAAAGTATCCCATGAAACATTCAACAAACTCAACTGATGCAAACAACAATCTTGATCAATGAAAAATGATAAATGCTCTTGAACTATTGATGAAGAGGTTTTCTTTGCACCAATGTAGCCATTTTCTCAATGTTTCTGCATATGAGATAGGGGAGGTTTATCATCCTCACTCTAGTGAAATGCATCAATAGTCTAACATGATAAGTGTACAAGCGAGAAAATCTCCCTTCACGGGTGAAGTATTTGACAAGAAGCTTCATGAGTGGAGCATAAGTGTCTTATAGGTGTCTAAAAGGAAAGACGTTCTTGATTTTCTTTTGATAACTAGCCTTGATATAAGGCTCATAATGCTCTTTGCCCACAAGTTGTCCTTTGTTCCATTGTTCACCTAAATTTGGAATACATGTTGCTGCAGCTATAGTTTCAGGTGTCAAAGTGAAGGAAGCACTTGCTAAGTTCACCTGGCCATTGTGAAGATGAAGGACAAATAGCCTGGCAAGTTCATGGTGGTATTTCACCCTCTCCACCATCTCATAAAAGTGGTAGCAAGACTAATGTTTGAAACATGTTACTGCAAGGGGACAAGCCAATAACTCTGTGAGTGTGGTGGGCTCCTCCCGGATGTGTTTTCCCCCCTTATGTGGTTTTCTTGGTGCATGAATCTCTTGAGAGGAATCACTCATAGTTTCCTCATCCCTTTCATAAGCTGAATCTGTTCCCATATTTTCCACTGTATGGTACAAAATGATGAGTATGAAGAGATTTTATTTCAAGAATAGGTGACTGTTGTTTTCTTCTTTGGGATTTGATGAATGGGACTAATGAGTGGAAGGTTTTGATGCTTGTTGTAGGGTTATTAGGGAGTGATAGGGTTTTGGGAATGAAGATTAGGGTTTGGGGAATAATGGGAATTAGGTGTTAGGGTTTTAGGCTTTGGGGATAGAGGGTAGGATAAGTGTCAATGAGAGAGGGAAAGTGGAAGAAAATGTAAGGAAATGTAATAAAGAGCAAATTATGCAAAGGAGTAAACAAACAGTAAGAATGACAAAAACTGCAAAACCCTAGGCAATTTTGCAATATAACGGTGCAACAATTTAGGGTTTGAACTTTCACCTTTCAAAACACCATCAAGGACAACCAAATCTCTTTTTATGGCAAATTTGGGGGGTTTACTTACTTGGAGGAATAGTATTTGGAAATTTGGAGCTTTAAAAGGTCAATTAGATAAATTTTGAAGTTGGTCTACTTGTGCGCCACGCCTGGCAGGTGCACCATGCCCGTTCAAACTTCTTTGTAATTTCTGCGCCTGGTGCGTAGTGCCGAGCAAGTGCGCCGCGCCAAGAAGAAATTTGAAAATTGCTACAATTTGCCTCTAATTACCTCAAAACAAGATTTTCACCTTGTTCTCTCTCACTTTTAGCACAAATGAAGTCTTTAACACAAATGATCCCTTTATATACTTTTGACTTTAATTTTTCATTTAGAAAACCCACTTTCTAAAGTTTTCCTTTTCACTTCGTTCTTTAAAACTCTGTTTTGCAGTTTGGCTCTCTTTTTGTAATTTGATGGACTAATGTTTGGATTTTCTTGTCTCTTTTGCAGGAGCTAGAGTGTAGAAGTTTGGCAAGGTGACCCAGGGCTGCAGATGATGCTTATTACATATGAAAACAATAAAATTACATAAAATTTGTACAAGAAATGGAAAAACCCTGTTTTCACCTCAAAACAAAGTTTTGAGGTAAAAACCCTTTATGGAGCAAATCATAAGTAAATTTTGTGATTTTATGAACTTATTGAACATCCTCATGTGACTGTTGGCCTGTTATTGAACTTTTGAAGACCATGGTGACAAACCCTAGACCTAATGAGACTTGAAACCCTAAAATGACTTCTGCAACTGAAATGAAATAAAAATGACAACAAATGACTTGTACATATGGAAATAGGCCAGCAAATGAAAATCATGAGGGAAATTTGACAAAGAACCACTACCATCAGATGATCCATGACCTAATGGAGTGTAGCTGATCGGATGAGACACCTAATATGCATGCAAAAAGAGAATTTGATCACTGATGGAGGGATGAAGATACTGACACTAACATTGACTCCAATGGGGATGGTAGCTCCTGGGAGGTTCCAAGAACTACAGATCTCTGGAAAGAAGACAGTGCCTCTTCCATTGGGCTAAATGGAGTCAATGACTTCAGCAAACATCAAACTAACATCTTGACTGAAAACTAACTCAATTACACGACTGAAAACTGACTCAAACAACTGACTCTATCAACCCACACTAAGTAATAAAAAACTGACATCAGACCTTCAGTTTTATAGGTTTCACTTCAGGCCCCAAACTGACTAAATGATGACAGTGCACACTTGCAATGAAGGAAATAAAATGGTATGTACAATGACAAATTATGACAGCAGAAAATATCTCAAAGATAATACTGTTTCAATAACCGACCATTGACCGCCCACTTGGACAATCTTCCCTAGTCATTTCTTTTAGTAGAAAGGCATTTTGACCCCGATATGCAACAATTTTGAATGGTCCCTTCCACAGATTCCCGAACTTTCTGTGCTTGCCTTTGTCCTCGTTTCTAGCATCCCACTTGAGCACTATGTCTTCAATCTGAAACTTATCTGCCTTTGCCTTCTGATCATAGATTTTCTGGATTCTCTCTTGCAACCTGAACGTATTATGGAAAACCTCTTCTCTCATCTGCTGTAAACGGATCATTTGATTTATCCTTCGCTAAAAATGATCCTCCTTGTTGCCAGCTTCCTGCAAAAGTTTTACCATCGGGACTGTGAGAGATGTCGGAAACACTGTGTCAACACCATATACTAGTTCAAACAGAGACATGCCAATTGATTTCTTCTGGCTTACTCTATCCGCCCATAGTGCATTAACTAGCTTCTTGTGCCAAATCTTTTTGTTTGTTTCCAGCAGCTTTTTGATGATGTTAACCAATGATTTATTTGAAGATTCCGCCAATCCATTACCTTGCGTATAGTATACAGTAGAATGCCCCAAGGTAATTTGATATTTGTTACAAAAATTAATCATCCTCTTAGATTTGAAAGTTGCTGCATTATCTGTAATCAGCTTGTTAGGACAACCAAAACGTGACAAAATATTATTTTCGAGAAACTGAATTATTACCGCCTTTGTGGCCTACCGAGTGGGGATTGCCTCAATCCATTTTGTAAAATAATCTGTCACTCTTAAGATCCACTTATGCTGAGCTGAAGATGTAGGGTGGATCTCTCCAATAAAATCAAGGCCCCACTGCTGAAACGGAGCACTTACTTCAACCAGCTTGAGAGGTAGTGGTTGTAACTTTCTCCTTCCCTGAAAAATTTGACATTTGTGACAGCTTGTAACAGTTTTATAAACATCAGCAAAGAGGGTAGACCAATAGTACCCTGCTCTCAAATTTTTATTTGTCGTCGTCTTCCAAAATAGGTGACCCCCACATCTCCCTTGTGAAAATCATCCATGACCTGTTTTGCTTCTTCCTCAACCAAACAGTTCAACAACATTCCTCCGGGATCTTTCCAATACAATGCATTATTCATAATACAAAACTTGGCAGCCCTTAATTTCAGAGTTCTACTTTTATTTTTAGCCATTCCCGGTGGCGGTGAAAGATTTTGAAGCACATATACAATATCTGAATACCAAGGAGAATGGATAAAAATTTCAGATATCTGAAGAAGTAGCTGTCTTCATCTTCTTCGGACATGGCAGCAATCAATTTTATGTCCAAGGCATGCAAATTAGACTCCACCATCCGTTTTTCCAGACCTTGCCCCTTGATGAGCTTTGTTGGCTTTATTTCCAAATCATATTCTAACAAAGTTGTGATCCATTTGCCTCGTCTCCCTTCTAGATCTGTCTGTACTAAAACATCTTTGACGACTGCGTTAGGGACATAGGTAAGAATATGAGAATGCAGAATATATACTTGAAAATCTTTCAAAGCTTTCACCAAGGCAAGATCTTGCTTCTCAATAATGTTATATTTTAAGGATGCATCTCTTATTGTTCTGTTGCAAAAGGCAATTGGCTTCTCAAGCTGGTCCCTTTTCTGCATTAAGATCGCTGCCATAGTATGCTCTGAAGCGAATGAAAATAAAATGAAATCATGGGAGTAATTTGGGCTGATCAAAATTGAAGCTGAAGAAAGAGCTAACTTTGCCAAATTGAAAGACTTGATAGCTTCTTCGGTCCAATTTACTACATTATATTTCTTTAACATGTTTGTGATTTCCCTCAAATGTTCCGCTACATTTGGCACAAAACGACGTAAGAATTTCATCTTACCGTTGAATGCTTGGATCTCATTTTTACTACAGGGAAAATCAATTTTCTGAATGGCTTCCACTCGAGCGGGATCAATGCGAATGCCCTCCTTGGATATGACGTGACCGAGAAGCTTCCCTTCATCCATGGAAAACAAGCTCTTTTTGGGATTAAGAGATATGCCATACTTTCTACACTGCTGAAAAACAATCTTCAAATGATAAAGATGCTCCTCATCTAAATTGGAAAAAATTGTCAGATCATCAAGATAAACTACTAAAAATACATCTTTCTCATTTGCAAACGCGATATCCATAGCCCGCTGAAAAGTTGCACTAGCATTCTTTAAACTAAATGGCATCTTGGCATAATGGAAAGTCCCCCATGGGGTGGTGAATGTTGTTTTGTCCCTGTCATCCTCATCGACCAAAATTTGATTATATCTGGAATACCCATCGAGCAGTGACATACGAGATGCCCTGACCACTCTTTGGAGTATGTGGTCCATCTTTGACAACAGATAATTATCTTTCAAAGACACCTTATTCAGATTTCTGAAATCAATGCATAATCTAATCTCACCTGTCTTCTTCCGCACGAGCACCAAATTGGAAATCCATTTTGAAAATCTTATTGGAATGATTATACCGGCCTTTTATAATCAATTCACCTCCTTCTCTATTGATGGCAGCAACTTAGGATTGATCCTTCTTAACTTTTAGCGAAATGGCTTCTGGTTTGGCTTGATTGGAATGATGCGCTGAATTATACTTTTATTGTACTCCTTCAAATATGAATAATCCCATGCAAATACATCAGTAAATGAAGACAATAAACTAATGTATTTTGTCTTTACCTGAAGAGGCAATACCTTTGACAACTTCACCATCTTTGGATTTTCTGTTGTTCCGATATTCATGTCTTCAACTCCCTTTTCAGTCGGCATAAAACTTGGCTTCTGGGCTACATCATCTTGGTAAAATAATTCCTCTAAAGGTATAAGGCCTTTAGGGATGACATTGTCTTTCGGCTGCAAAACTTCCATCTGATTTACTTCTAAGTCTGGTTCGCCATTATCTTGCTCGCCATCTATAGAAGTGTCTTGATATTTGCCTTCATTTTGCAAAAATTATTCAATCTCTTTGTCATCCTGAAACACGTGCCAATGTCTTTGATTATCAGGGACAGCTGGGTGATGTTTCACATGAATTTCAAACTTATTGTTTGAATTCATCAGAATCTTCAAGTTGCTTGTTGTTGTTGCAAGGGAATCTGCGATAACATTCTGTGCACGAGGAACACATGTCAAGGTAAAATCTGGAAACAACCTCAAAATGTATAAAACCGCATTACAGTAGGCCCTCATTTGAGGGTGTTTTTCTTGGTATTCTCCCTTGACTTGCTTGATTACTAATTCAAGTCACCATAAACTGAAATTATTTTTGCATTCAGTTTTTTGAGGATTTTCAAGCCTGCAATTAGTGCCTCATATTCTGCTTCATTATTAGAACAATCAAAAGCCAACTTGTATGAACAAACTCTTACATTACTCGGGACTTTATTTGGTGAGAAAACAGCGCTGCGTATCCAAATACCAATTCCAACACCTTCCTTACCTACTGCTGCATCAAAGTCCATACTCCACAAACCAGCTTCTTCTTCCAAGTGCTGGAATTCTGCCTGTTTTTTCTACCTTTGGCTGTTGTCCATCTTTTTCTTGATGTTGGTGGGATGTTGACTGTTAAGTGGTACTTTAAAGACTTTGCCTCTCTTGATGAAGTACATTTCTGAAATTTTCTGTAATCTTGGGTATATCTTCAACTTCAACTAACTGATTATTTACATCATTGAAACCACTATCGGAGTAAAGAACAAAAGATTCTAAATATGTATGTACATAATTAATTGGATGATTCATAGGTTTCTCCTTGCTCGTGATCATGTACTTCATCTTTTTCTCTCTATATAATTTCCTCATCTGACCAAACACGAGAATAGTGGCATAGGAGTAATCTAACTGCAATGTCCCTTTGAGTTTTGTACCCCATGATCTAGATAGAAGCATGCCAAATCTAGGGGGGAATGTCAGCCACAACTACATCCATAAGAACACTTTTCGCTGGAATCTGATCCAAACTTACAACCAAATCTTTAATGAGACCAATACATCTTACTCTACCAGAATCAAAGGAATAAAGTTCATGATACTTTCGAGTGATGTCCAAACCCAATTTTTCCATGATTTCCTTTGGCATGAGATTATGAGATGCTCCTGAATCAAACATGGTGTTGTGCAAAACATAATCATGCAATCTAAGGCTGATGTAAAAAGGAGCTACATCACTATCCTCAGATTGGCCTTCTAATGTCGGACCAAAGATAAGTTCAAGTTGGTCATCTTCCACATTTACCATATCAGACAGAGGATCTATATTCAAAATCTTTTTCGCTTGACCTTTATAGTTGTTATTCTTCATTAATTCAATCAAATGTATTGACACTTTTAACTTAGCAATTTCATTTTCTAAGCTAAAGGCTGTAGTTTTCTCTACTTCTTTGACTGGATCATCTTTCTTTTCAGTTTTCTCCTTTGTTGCGCTTGGCTGATTTGATTTTTCGTTTGTTGAATGCACTTTACTAAAAGTAGGATCTGCTGGCTCCTTTCCCTTTTTCTGCACATTTGGAGAATCATTCTTTGGTGGTGTTGCTTCCTTCCGCTTTTGAATTGGATTGATAGGTACATCCCTACTCATAAGTGAGTATTGCCTTTGCTGTGCTGTCAATGCATTCATGTACCCCCTCTGATATTCATCTAATTCCTCTTCTAAGACTATTTCATTTGCCAATATAAAATCTTCATTTTTTTGTACAGCTGGACTTTCTGAATACTCTTCGTCTTCGGTGATATAAATTGGCAAATCATCTGGTGTAAAAAAGTGATTCTCTTCTCCTGTTGGAGCCTCATCATCTTCTGATTTAGTGCCATGGACATAGTTCTGTTGTAATGGTGTTTTGACTTGATGTTGAGTTGATGGATCTTGCGCTCTTTGCTCACGTTGCTTAATTTTGAACTGTGGTTGCTGCTAACCATGGAAATTTGGATTTCTGACCTGTGTTTCGGGCTTATCTACAATGGTGAATCTATCAAACATCTTCTCAATCTTATGGAGCAAATGATCTGAGGTAGAAGCTTCTTCCTTTATAGTCACCTTCTTCTCGATCTTTGTTCTAGCTCTCTTAGCTAGCATATTTGCCTCCACACTTACTGTGATTTTTTGCATGTCCTCCAATGTAGCCAGGTCTCTTTCTCTCAACTGATATGCCATATAGGGATCAAATCCATCGGGAAATTTGATCAAAGCCAGCCCCATAGGTGGCTTGATATCAGTTGGAATTGCATTATAAATAGTATTGAATCTAACACAGTAATCCTAGACACTTTCACCAACATTTCTCTTTATGTTTTCATACTCGGAAAGGATTTGAAGTGAATTTTTCTTTACCTCCCAATGATCCAGAAATTGTCTTTGAAGTACTTCCAATGAATTGATTATTCCAGTAGGCAATTCTCTGAACCACTTTCACACTTCGCCTCCAAAAGTTTGCACAAATAATCTCATAGTTACATTCTTGACATCTATCTCGTGGAGATCAAAGAAATCACTCATCCTACCGACATACTGCTATGCTATGACACCTTGGGAAGCATCAAACAATGGGATCTTACTTTGGTAATCAGCAGGCGTAGCATCCAAGTTTCGTGGAAAAACAAGAGGTGCATATCTAGCAGCCATTGCTCGAGGTGGATTTACAACCAGCCTTGGGGATATAGGAGGAGTTGGAACAACAATAGCAGCTGATGTGACTGGTGTATGAGGTGTTAAAGGAGGTGAAGAAATTCTTGATGTTTGAGGTGTAGAAGGAGTGTATGGGGGTGAAAGCACTGCAGATTTCTGATCAGATACGGCAGGCTGCACGAGAATGGTGGGAATAAAAGGAGTTTCAATAAGAATTTCTGAACTAGGCACAACAGCAGATGTACCAAGAGTAGCAGATGAGATTCTAAGAACTCAGGAATATTGGTAGCCACAATTTAAGTTTGAATATTCAGAATATAAGCTTCAATTGATCTATTTGATATTTCAGTTTCAAGATCTTTAACAAACTTTGGATTTAAAACAGTAGCACCAACTGCACTTTCAGACTTAGTTTCAAACAAAGATAGCTCAAAATTTTCATCAAATGGGAGATCTTCAAGATATTCAAAAACAACCGGGCATGAACGAGATCTAAACACAGGAATCATAGAACTTTCTTTGCAGAGAATTCTTGGAATGAGATTTGGATTTTCATACACGGGAGGAGGATCGAGATCAGGATTGGCTTTGGTGTATCGTTTGGAAGCCAGTGTGTTGAATTATTTCCAAAAATCAAATTGGCATTACAATCTTGTCAACCTGCTGAATTCTAAACTCATCATCCAAAAGTCTAGAATTATTTAATGTACTCGAGCAATTTTCAAGTCAGATGTTCAGTTTATAAAACTAAACCAGAGATTGACTGAAGCAGCATTCATCTACTTATGCACTTGCAAAGCAAGTGCAGTTCGAAGGCTACCTGGCTAACTTCAGGCTCAGTCTATAGTTTATAAAGCAATAAACACTAACAAACAAATAAACTTTTCTTCCTCAGTATGTTCACCACTATGTTAGGGCCTAAATCTACCTCAAGCTGAGAAAGGCAGGTCTAGGGTAACATCAAACCACGCTTAACCTAGTAGCTAGCCCTACCAGGTCAGGAGAGGGCTCTCTCCTTGTCAATCTCAGGAAAATATAGCAAATGAGGCTTGAGATGACTAATGTAAAGATTAATTTTAGGCTAGGTATATGCTCAGAGGAGTGTGATTGAATTTTATGTTGGTTTGTTGGATCAAAAGTGAAAGGCAGTGTTGGATCTGGGGAATGGACTCAGTCTTGCAGAGGTTTTTGTGGGGTGAGGTAGGCAAGTGCTTTAGTATTTTGAATTAAGTGAAATGGAAAGTCTTAATACTGGTGAGGAGTTAAAGAGGGCATGAAAGTATCAGGGATCCTCTTCAAACAATTGAAAACGTGTAAAACCAAATAAATCCTAAGGTAGAGCACTGCAACATCAATGAATTCCACCTTTATACTTGATTCATTTAGTTAAGCTGAAAAGAGAGAGATGATGGCACACATAAACACATGATAACTTGAACCACAAAAGGAAAAACAAACTAAATCACCTTGCCACAAGAATCCACAAAATGCTGCAACCCCTGGTCTATTTCCTTGCCAAACTGCAGAGATGAATGTACAATAATGCTCAAAGCATTCACAAGAGGCCAACCTTTGAAAATGACTGAAAAAACACATGATATAGACCTTCAAACCACCTGTGCTATCCATTAGGGTTCGAATCCATGAGAATAGGGGTGGTTTCAACCATATCTAAACTAGGAACACAAAAATAGGCAGTGGAACAGCTTGCCTCTAAAACCTAGGAAACTGATTCATTCAACTCCAAACCACCTACAATTGATGTATCTACCTCATCAAGTCAATTTTTATCATTTTTACATCATAGTACATCAATTTACATCATGTCAGCTCACGAATTTGACCATAAGAGAGAAAAAGTCAAACTAGAATAAAACTAGGCGAAAAACAGAGTTTTTGAGCAAAATTGGCACTTTTTCATCCTCTGCGTAGCGCCACTTATTATGTGCATAGCTTTTTTTCCCAGCTGAATTTGGAGGCCTTCCCCTTCACCAAATTTTCTCTAAGTTGGCTTGTTAGAAATTTCTATATGTATACTTTCTAGGACAAGTGGAATTTTTTAATTTGCTACCCATTTGCCCCTCCAATAATCAGTTCTCCCAGCACTGCTTCCTGTGTGGCCAAAAAGTGGTAGAGAGGGCATTTTTTTAGGTGTTTTTGGTCGTTTAGGTGACCCAAAACTTGTCCAAATTTCCTAGTAATTTCTGGGCATGCATAATGTTTCATGAGGAATCCAAAAATGCAAAGTTTTCCTCCAAAGTAGGTCCCTATCAAAAGCAAGCACCAGGTGGTGCTACGCACCTACCGGAAAAACCTATTTTTTCCTTGAAAAATTCGAAATTGCCAAAAAGTTTGCCAAATTTGTTGAAATTTGGCATGAGTGATCTGCATGAAGTACTATGTTAGGGCCTAAATCTACCTCAGACTGAGAAAGGCAGGTCTAGGGTAACATCAAACCACGCTTGACCTGGTAGCTAACCATACTAGGTCGGGAGAGGGCTCTCTCCTTGTCAATCTCAGGAAAATATAGCAAATGAGGCTTAAGATGAATGATGTGAAGACTAATTTTAGGCTAGGTATATGCTCAGAGGAGTGTGATTGAATTTTATGTTGGTTTTGCTGGATCAAAAGTGAAAGGCAATGTTGGGTCTGGGGAATGGAATCAGTCTTGTAGAGGTTTGTGTGGGGCGAGGTAGGCAAGTGCTTTAGTACTTTGAATTAAGTGAAATGGAAAGTCTTAAGACTGGTGAGGAGTTGAAGAGGGCATGAAAGTATCAGGGATCCTCTTCAAACAGTTGAAAACGTGTAAAACCAAATAAATCCTAAGGTAGAGCACTACAACATCAATGAATTCCACTTTTATACTTGATTCATTTAGTTAAGCTGAAAAGAGAGAGAGATGATGGCACACATAAACACATGATAACTTGAATTACAGAAGGAAAAACAATACTAAATCACCTTGCCAGAAGCATCCCACAAAACGTTGCAAACCCTGGTATATTTCCTTGCTAAACTACAGAGATGAATGTACAATAATGCTCAAAGCATTCACAAGAGTCCAACCTTTGAAAATGACTGAAAAACACATGATATTGACCTCCAAACCACCTGTGGTATCCATCAGGGTTCGAATGCATGAGAATAGGGGTGGTTTCAACCACATCTAAACTAGGAACACAAGTGGAACAACTTGCCTCTAAAACCTAGGAAACTAATTCATTCAACTCCAAACCACCTACAACTGATGTATCTACCTTATTAACTCAAATTTTATCATTTTTACATCAATTTACATCATGTCAACTCATGAATTTTAACATAAGAGAGAATAATTCAAATTAGAAGAAAACTAGGCGAAAAGCAAAGTTTTTGAGCAGAATTGGCACTTTTTCATCTTGTGCATAGCGCCACTTTTTTCTGTGCGTAGCACTTTTTCCTAGCTGAATTTGGAGGCCTTTCCCTTCACCAAATTTGGTCCAAGGTGACTTGTTGGAAAGGACTATCTGTCTACTTTCTAGGACAAGTGGAATTTTTGAATTTGGTGCCTATTTGCCCCTCCAAAAATCAGTTCTCCAAACACTGCTTCATGTGTGGCCAAAAAGTGGCAGAGAGGGCATTTTCGAGGTGTTTTTGGCCCTTTAGGTGACCCAAAACTTGTCTAAATTTCCTAGTAATTTCTGGGCATGCATAATTTTTCATGAGGAATCAAAAGATACAAATTTTTCCTCCAGAGGAGGTCCCTATCAAAAGCGAGCACCAGGTGGCGCTAAGCACCTGACGGAAAAACCTGTTTTTTCCTTGAAAATTTCAAAATTGTCAATTTGGCATGAGTGATCTGCATCAAGTACTATGCTGGGCCAACGAAGCTTCAACCAAGATCTTGAGCTTATCTTGCTCTTTCTTGGTCCTCAAAGTCCTCTTCAACTTGGCTTTTAAGCACCTTATCCTAGTTTTGCAAATTTTGTTTCGTGCCAAATAGTGATAAGCCATGTGTCACAACATCTTTTTCTCCTTATTGGCTTTCTCAAACAGCTTCTCCAAGTGCATATTCGCCCTCTCTCTAGCCATAATTCCTGGTCAGCATCAACCTCTTGCTCGAGGGGTGTCAATTTGACTTTCTTTCTTTTTGTTGCTTGCTTGTTTTCCCTTATGGTTTGCAGCTCCATGATTGTCTGTTTATCCTCCAACTGCATGTTTTGTTTCTCAAGGTAATTGATGATCCACTTAGCCCTTTCAAGGTTAAGAGATAAGGCGTGGATGTCAGCTTCTTGTTCTTTGATGATCTCCTTGAGTCTTGAGCTTTGGGAGCCCAAATCAGTATCCTCATCCTGAACCAAAATAAAATATCTCTCCTGACCTTTAAAAGGCCCTTCCTCATGCAATGGTTGCTTCCCTTTATCCTGTACCCGCTCTACTGAAGAAGAAGGAAAAGCCCCTTTCAATCTGGGTGAAGATAGCATTTTCATGTTGTTTGGTGAAGGAAATGAGACCCCTTCCACCGCAGGTGGAGATAGTACTCATTTGGTAGCTACAAATAATCTCCTTGAGCCTTTTTCATAAGTGACAAATTCTGGCACACCTGTAGCTTGAGTCTCATGAACCTCTGGTTGATTTGAAGACCCTCCTTCCTCTTGAAACACTGATGGGGTCACTTGAGGGCTTTTGAAAACCTCATGTGAAATCAAAGCATCCCATGAAACATTCAACAAACTCAACTGATGCAAAACAACAATCTTGATCAATGAAAAATGATAAATGATGTTGAACTGTTGATGAAGAGGTTTTCTTTGCACCAATGTAGCCATTTTCTCAATGTTTCTGTATATGAAATAGGGGAGGTTCATCATCCTCACTCTAGTGAAATGCATCAATAGTCTAACATGATAAGTGTACAAGCGAGAAAATCTCCCTTCACAGGTGAAGTATTTGATAATAAGCTTCATGAGTGGAGCATAAGTGTCCTGTAGGTATCTGAAAGGAAAGACCCTACGGATTTGATTTTGATAACTAGCCTTGATATAAGGCTCATAATGCTCCTTGCCCACAAGCTATCCTTTGTTCCACCGTTCACCTACATTAGGAATACCTATTGCTGCAGCTATAGTTTCAGGTGTCAAAGTGAAGGAAACACCTGCTAAGTTCACCTGGCCATTATGAAAATGAAGGACAAATAGCCTGGCAAGTTCATGGTGGTATTTCACCCTCTCCACCATCTCACAAAAGTGGTAGCAAGGCTGATGTTTGAAAGATGTTACTGCAAGGGGACAAGCCAATAACTCTGTGAGTGTGGTGGGCTCCTCCCAGATGTGTTTTCCCCCCTTATGTGGTTTTCTTGGTGCATGAAACTCTTGAGAGGAATCACTCATAGTTTCCTCATCCCTTTCATAAGCTGAATTTGTTTCCATATTTGTCGTTGTATGGTACAAAATGATGAGTATGAAGAGATTTTATTTCAAGAATAGGTGACTGTTGTTTTTTTCTTTGGGATTTGATGAATAGGACTAATGAGTGGAAGGTTTTGATGCTTGTTGTAGGGTTACTAGGGAGTGATAGGGTTTTGGGAATGAAAATTAGGGTTTGGGGAATAGTGGGAATTAGGTGTTATGGTTTTAGGCTTTAGGGATAGAGGGTAGGATAAGTGTCAATGAGAGAGGGAAAGGGGAAGAAAATGTAAGGAAATGTAGTGAAGAGCAAATTATGCAAAGGAGTAAACAAACAACAAGAACGACAAAAACTGCAAAACCCTAGGCAATTTTGCAATATAACTGTGCAACAATTTAGGGTTTGAACTTTCACCTTTCAAAACACCATAAAGGATGACCAAATCTCTTTTTATGGCAAATTTGGGGGGTTTACTTACTTGGAGGAATAGTATTTGGAAATTTGGAGCTTTAAAAGGTCGATTAGATAAGTTTTGAAGTTGGTCTACTTGTGCACCGCGCCTGGTAGGTGCACCATGCCCGTTCAAACTTCTTTGTAATTTCTGCACCTGGTGCGTAGCGCCGAGCAAGTGCGCCGCGCCAAGAAGAAATTTGAAAATTGCTACAATTTGCCTCTAATTACCTCAAAACAAGATTTTCGCCCTTGTTCTCTCTCACTTTTAGCACACATGAAGTCTTTAACACAATTGATCCCTTTATATACTTTTGAATTTAATTTTTCATTTAGAAAACCCACTTTCTAAAGTTTTCCTTTTCACTTCGTTCTTTAAAACTCTGTTTTGCAGTTTGGCTCTCGTTTTGTCATTTGATGGACTAAAGTTTGGATTTTCTTGTCTCTTTTGTAGGAGCTGGAGTGCAGAAGTTTGGCAAGGTGACCCAGGGCTGCAGATGATGCTTATTACATATGAAAACAATAAAAATACATAAAATTTGTACAAGAAATGGAAAAACCCTATTTTCACCTCAAAACAAAGTTTTGAGGTAAAAACCCTTTATGGTGCAAATCATAAGTAAATTTTGTGATTTTATGAACTTATTGAACATCCTCATGTGACTGCTGGCTTGTTATTGAACTTTTGAAGACCATGGTGACAAACCCTAGACTTAATGAGACTTGAAACCCTAAAATGACTTCTGCAACTGAAATGAAATAAAAATGACAACAAATGACTTGTACATATGGAAATAGGCCAGCAGATGAAAAGCATGAGGAAAATTTGACAAAGCACCACTACCATCAGATGATCCATGATCTAATGGAGTGCAGCTGATCGGGTGAGACACCTAATATGCATGCAAAAAGAGAATTTGATCACTGATGGAGGGATGAAGATACCGACACTAACAGATCCTAATTCAGGATTGTGGGGGTGTTGCTGGTAATTTTCCTGATGATCTAAGATATGTCTATATGGGGCTCCTCTAGGGGTTTGCTATGGAAGATATTTAGTTCCTTAGAGATCTCCTCATGTGTGTTGGCCATTCTCCCATTTGCAGTTCTCAAGCTTAGAACTTAGTTGCTTCTTTTTTTTTTTTTTTTTTTTTT
>APFE031458936.1:159808-173917 GCA_000404065.3 Pinus taeda | reverse complement strand
TAATGTTGTACTAGGAGTCCAATGGCTACAATCCTTGGGTACAACAACTTTTAATTTTCATGAACTTTTTATGAAATTTTCTTCGGAAGGAAAGGAAGTTGAATTAAGGGGTATCATAGGGAAACCAGGAAAGATAATCAAATCTGACTGAATGACAAAGCTTCTAAAGAAAGAACAACGAGGCGTAATTGCATAATTATGTTTGCTAACTGTTCGCACATCGAAATCATGTATTTCTCCAGATCTCCAAAAAGTCTTGAACAATCATTCCAAGGTATTTGAGACTCCCAAAGGTCCCCCACATATTCATGATCATGATCATGCCATTCATTCTATTCCAAGATGTGTTCCTCCAAACGTCAAGCCTTATAGATATCCATATGCCCAAAGGAGTGAAATTGAACATATGGTTGCAGAAATGGTAGAGGTTGGTACAATTATCCAATCAAATTTGATAAACAAAGGAAGGTATGAATGGAAGAATGGCGAAGTAGGGTGGGAACTCATTCAAAAGTTGTCGAATATCCCAGTTCCCGCAATATTGCCAAAACTTGACAAGGAAGGAAAAATCATATTGGAACCTGAAGCATTTACAGAACCGAGAAGTCGACAGTTATGAAATCGATCAATTTCAAAGCATCTCATCAAGTGGAAGAACTTACCTATTGAAGGTTCACATGGAAGGACAAGATTTTTTACAGAAGCATCAAGAACTACTCAAGCGTTGAGGACAACACTTTTTGAAGGAGAGGGGCATGTTAGGTCCCTATCCTACTAGTGTAACCCCTTATTGTTATTAGTACAATCCCCTTATTATATTGTTGTACCCATGTAGTCCCCGTAGAAGCCCACTATTGTTATTATTGTGCCCTTGCATTATTATTGTTATGTCGGCTCTGATTATATTATGACCCCTTAGACTCCTATATATAGAAAGGAGGTCTTGTCATTTGTATCATTCAAGAATTGTTCATTTGTGTAATGTAAAGGAGGTTTCCCCCTCAAAGAGGCTTATTTCTAAGGCGTTCATCTATCTTTTCTATCTTTTTGTGAGTTGGTTTCATAACAACACCTGAGAGCATTCTGTTTGCTTAGAGGTCTTACTCTAAAGTTTAGAAAAGGAAAAAGCCCTCGCTCTTGGAACAAACTATTTTTTCCTTTTGTATTTTCCCTTTCTTTTTGGGTTAAAAGTTCCTAAATTGGTAGTTGGGTTGTACAATTGAACATCTCTGAGTGCAAGAAAGGAAACTAGAGGTTCCATTGCTAAAACAGTCTCAGTTGGTCCTTTTTTTCTCTTTTGGCTTCAGTCTCAAGAAGCCCCACTCATGGATTCAAGTTCAGATTCAAACTTTTTTGCCTCAACCATATGTGAACACTGTAGGAAGGTGCATGCATAAATGAACTATGAATTCTACGATTTGCATGTCATGTTGTATCAACAACATGCCTTTGATTGCACCACATTGGAATTAATTGAGCCTCAACAATAACGAATTGAACGCTTTGAGGATGAGTTTGAAGCTTTTTGCAACATAATTATGGATTTTTAGCTCCAAAATAATTGACTGATGAGCCCAGCAGGGGAGCGTCCTCGATGCATTGACCTCAATCACCCTATAGATAGTACTGAGTAAACATCTATGTAATGATTGGTGTTAAATGTGGACGAATTTCGTTTCATTTTTGTCGAATATATACTTCTAGGACAATAAGGGTACTGTTAAAGTTTGGGGATTTTGATGTAATCCAGGTGTGGGTAGATAACTGCAATTTGAAAATCTAGATGCCCATTAGTAGAATAGTATTGTAACTCTCCCGGGTATTCGCCACCACCAGGTGCAAATTTAATATTAAGAGTACTCATTCCTATGAAAAAAAGGTTGGAACAATTTCTCAAACTCTACAAGTATGTTATATCATGGTTACTAAGTTCCAATTAATTTTATAAAAAATGGATAATTTTTTTTCCATTAAGCAAAAAATTAATAATATATATGCCTTGGTCGATGTTGGTGCCTACAACAACAATATACATTCCTTACCTATTTTGTTATCATTCTCGTTTCTCCTCGCCGGCCTAACATGACCACCCTTGTCCATGTTGAGTCACTCAAATCTACTTCTTTATACTTTCCTTTTTTTTGTGGTCGATCCTATACTACCCTCCACCAAAGTTAGTCTTCTGGATTTCTCTCTATAAAGACAAAGATCTCACTTCCTATTCACAATTTATTCATTCATAGTGATATAATTGTTTGACGATTCTTAAAAACTTTGCTTTGTATTCCTATTGAAAGTATCAACGACTAGATAAGACTGGAGCATGTTAATTCAACTATATTTTGATTTGGTTTTTTGTGTTTCTGGCCGCGTGATCTTGTATATCACAGGGAAGAGATCTATGCGATTGTGGAAGAATATCAACGAACATAACCAAATGAGACAAAAAATTATATTTACTATTTTTTTTCTTTCTAAATTTCATAATTCACTTTCTCCTCTTTATTTCATTATCTTTATCCATTTTTTTAAATTTTTTTCCATTCCCTACTTATCAAATATGATGGTTTTTCACAAACATTATTTAATCATTTTATTTATCCTAGATAAAAAGTATATTATTTACTCAATATATTGGATGTTTCTAAAAACTATCACATAATTGAAATTCCACACAATTTAAATGTTATAAAATAATTAATTTCTTTAAATTTACTAGAGAATGAATTTAAAAAAAATATTTTTAATTATAATAACCACTACTAAGTTGCAGATTTACACTTTTACTCTTACATGTTTAAAGCATTGAAGAACATGGCGATATTTATTTCAATCTTTTCCTATTCATTTTTTATGCAAATATTTGCTTAAATTATGGGCTATATTCATGGATTTTATTTTAGGTGGTTTTGTATGAGAAGTTAAACAATGGAAATCAATACACACATATTGCAATTATATTATAATTACACAAAAATTAAAATAAGTCATTGGCATAACAATATGCAAACTAATAAAAAAAAAAAAAAAAAAAAAAAAAAAAAAAAAAAAAAAAAAAAAAAAAAAAATCCCGTAATGTAACACATTTGTAAACATTTTTACATGTTGGCTTAGTATGTTAAATCTATGTCAATGTGTCCAATTTATAATACGTAAATCGATAAACATTTACATGTCGGTTAAAATTAATATAGAGCCCAAGTGAGATGTTGTAGTTTTGGAAAAAGTTTAAAGTATTAAAAATAATAAAATTCAAATTTGTTACATTATAATTTTGTTTTTATTATACAGATAACTTTTTAGATTAAAAAAATCACAATATACATATTACATGGGAGTATGAAAGAGGGAGTAAGGTAGATAAGAAGGATAAAAGTAGAAGGAGAGGAAGAAGGAGTGGGATGCGGGAGCCAAGCATTCATACAATGTTCAGGAAGCGATTCATTAGGTATGTAAACTGCCGTCTCTCTGTAATTCAATTTACCATCTGTAGAATGCTGGGGAGGGGCTAGAACCAGGGGCAGGGGGGAGAAGGAAGGTCCTGTTGTAGGAATTCAGTTAAGTGCCATGTCTGGGTCCCAGGCTAAGGTAGAGCTTGGGAGCTTAGCATCAATGCAAGAGAAGGTTAAGGGCATCGTAGGGGGAAGAATGAGCCTAAAGCCTTGGAAAGAAAGGGAGCCAGTGAGAGGGGCAGGGAGGATGTGTGCAAGTGGCAAGCTTAGATAGAGTAACCAGGCAGAGAGGTCGGGTAGGGGGAGGAGAGGTCGGGTAGGGGGAGGAAACTCGGGTCGAGAAAGCAAGCGGGGCTAGGAGGGTGATCTGAATAAGAACCCTAGAAAGTTGCCAAAGCCATCCCAAGAGGAGATCTCTGATGGGAAAGAGAGAGAAGCCAGACTACATGGGAGGAGGGTGGAAAGTTCTAAGATTCTGACTAATGGATTTACCATGCTGAGGAACTCTGGAGCAGGGGTCATCAGAACTATAGCGGGGGACCGTGAAGGTGAAGGAGAGCCCGGCATCAAAAGTCAAAGCGAGAAGAAGGCAAGGGGGAAGAGGGAGAGGGAAGGGAATAACCCCCCGGGAGACCTGGGGATAGGAAAGTGTAAACATAAACAACAAACTCATGAGTGGATGGGGATTTGAACGAACGATGATTTCATCCTAACCCATTATTGTTCGTCCCATGAACAGATAGAGGGGAGCAGGGATATGGCAAGGTCAGCCCACAGTCGTGGTCGTGGTCGTCGGGGTGGCAGAGGACAGACAAACAAGAGTCTGGGGCCTTAGGGCAGTAACACCCCTGGCAAAAGAAGAGGGCATCGCCTAATGGATGAGACAATACATGAAGCGGCTAGAGCATACATGAGGGACACAGACGAAGGCATTAGCGAATCAATCGATGAGATGGAAGAGAGTGTGAAGGAAGAAGATTCCGAAGAGGAGATGGAAGAGTGGCGGGATGTGGTATCATACCCTGGCAACACGAGGGGTAGGATGGCACAGTTCAAACAGACACTGCACTTATATTGACTCATGAAGCGGTTGCTTTGTAAGGCAATTGAGCAAATCTCAATGGGTATGGCTCTAATAACCAAGGACATGCCTGATTATAAACAAGACCTGTAGACAATTCAGTTCCAACTTTGCAAACAAGATATGCGAATGGACCGCATAGAGAGACACATCCCCAACATAATGAACAGGACACCTGTGCATGGTGGCTCAGCAACGGATCTAGCTATGGTGGAACAAGACCATGATGAACCGGATGAGTAGACTGAGCTTATGTTTTCTAAACATTTTTGTTTCTTAGCGGCAGGTTTCTTTATATATTTGCATGGATATTGGAACAGTAGATAAAAACTGTATTTTCAATAGTTCTGTTTACATAGCATGGTTAGAAAGACTACAAACTTATCAATTTTGGATGGCATATGTTATGTATAGGTGGCCAAAATGCTTGGCTTCCCACTGGGCAAGCTGAGGTCACCTATGGATAGTAAGTGTTTTCAACTTGTTTATTATAAATAGAAAAGGATCTACCTAAGCTTACAAAAAAAATAAAAAATATATAAGTAGCAACAATAAGTTAATATCCATTTTACCTTAAAAAATAAAATAATGATTATGTAACCATATTTAAAGTTAATTAATAAGCGCATAAACTTACAGTATAACAATCATCCACTTTGCCAATACAACTTGAGTGGGCTTAATGGTTAAGAGCATGTGTTTCCTCGTAAGAGGTCACAAGTTCAAAACCAGAGGGGGTAGAGTATGCATGCCTTCTTAGACACAGTCAAATCACTGTTGTGACCTTAAAATTGGATAATAATAATAATAATAGATATTATTGATTTGTAGATAGACTTTGTTACAATACGATGGTCCAACCTTAAAATTAGATAATAATAATAATCAATACGATATTATTAATTTGTGAATATCTTTAGATGATAATAATTAATAATAATAATAATAATTAGATATTATTGATTTGTAGATTAGATTTGTTACAAATACCCATGGTCCAACCTTAAATATTAGATAATAAATAATTTATATAATAGATATTATTAATTTGTAGATAGATCTTTTGTTATATACCATGGATCAATTATCACGACTCATCAATACTAACATGGCCAAAAAAACCCATCTCTCATTTCCACACTCCAAAATATTTATTGAATTTAATTTTATATCATTTTTTTTATTAAATTTAAAGGAAAAAATCTATTAAGATCATTTTCACCATATAAATTTAAAATAATAATTTTGTAATCATATAAAATTTCATTAATGATAACCAAAAAAAACTTAATACTTACCAATATAACAGATTTTTAACTATTGGTATTATTCACCATCCACTTACCATGGATGATTGATGATGATAATTATAATAATTAATTATATTATTAATTTGTAGATAGACATTGTGTGCTCAAATACCATGTCCAATATCATGGCCTCATCAATAACAAACATGCTAAAAAAAACCATCTCTCATTTCACCACTTCAAAATATTTTATTTTGAATTTTAATTTTTATATAACCCATTTTTTTATTAATTTAAAAGAAAATCTATTGAGATCCTTTTCACCATATAAATTAAAATAATAATTTTGTAACCATATTTAAAATTCATTAATGAGAACAAGAAAACTTAATACTTACAATATAACAAGACTTTTAACCATGGATATTCACCATCACTTTACCATGGATATTACTAGCATGTGCACGAGGAGGTGCAAAGAACCATCGATAATCTGTATGGGTTTTTTTCTAAGGTTGGAAACAATGATTGCAGACCTAGCAGTGCCTTTGACCAAATTTGGATCACTCACCAACATTAAGAAAATTATTCTAACGTCCATAAAGAAATGGACCAAGAATCTGCTAATATAAATAGAACAAATAAGAAGATAATGCCGACTCGTACTATAACTTCTTGGAATCAGACATGAGAGTGCCTGGACAACTTGATAAATTTATCTGCCTTAAATTAGTAGCAACAAGGAAATCATTATTTCAGAAAGCATTAAAATTGCTGATGTCAAAATCAATAAACAAACACTTTTAGTGACAACCCTCCAGATGATGTGGGCTGTGAGAAAAAGTTTGATTTTCAAAAAAAAAAAATCAGAATATATTGATGGTTTTTTCCTGGCTATAAATCACTAACAATACCTAGTCAAATATTTAATCCAACGACTTTTGATTTTGCTGGATATGACTACTAATCTCGCTGGATATACCTATCAGCACAACACCAAACATATTTATCATCGTTTTCATCTCTAATTAATGCTTGCACTTTCTCCATCTCTCTGCCTTGCTACTAAAATGTTGGAATGTTCGTTGTTTGCTTAGTTGTTGAATAATTTCAATAAACAAAGCGCATAACATGTGTATTTTTCTAGATTTAGTAAATTATCGGAGTTCGGAAGCAAATTCCTTGGCATGGTTCCCCTTGTCTGTCACTGTCAATGCCACTTTTGGGTAATAAAGTGACAGCTTGAACAAGAGATTGAAAGAATAATATAATAGTTTTATGAAAACACATGTTTAATAAATGTTGTAGTTATTTGTTATATGTTTTGGAGCTTTTTTTGGAATATTTTTGTTTTTATGAAAACACAAGTTTAATAAATGTTGTAGTTATTTGTTATAAGTTTTGGAGTTTTTTGTTTGGAACATTTTTGTTTGGATTTGTTTAAAATATGGTAAGGATTTATTTTAATTAAGAGTCGTATAAAGGAGTTACATTTTTGCTTGGAAAATAGTGGAAATTTTGATAAGAATTTGCAGTATCAAGCTTTAGGATTTTGATTTCCCAGGGTTTTTGTATCAAGCTTTAGGATTTTGATCGCCCAGGGTTTTTGATGATGCTGAATCTATTTCCACCATAAGAAAAAAAAAATACAAACACTCTGATGCTTAGAAAAAATGTAAATGTACAGATTGCAGCAAAAAATAACTTTCTGAACAAAATTGTGGCCTCAGTAAAACACCTTTTAAATATAAGTTTAAACTGTGAACTCTCTACAATTAAAGTGCCTTAAGATTTTTCAAGATATTAAATTTGAATTGTGAACTCTTTATAATTAGAATGCCTTAGGGTTTTTTGAATGTTAAATTCTCAAAAACTCATATGATTTAAAAGAATTCTAGTTAATAACTCTAAAACATACCATAATTAAACGATACCTTAATAAATTATTATTAAAATGACCATAAAATACTACAGTAATATATTTTACTTCCAATACTACAAATCTGAATGAACATTGGATACATGCTTGGTGACGTCAATTGGAGCACTTTCCCATGACCCCTGAATCCACAAAAATGGTCTCGATTGAACACAATAGATACAACAATTCATAACCTTTCCAGTGATGGAGTTGGTGGAGTTGTGGTTTGTCTGTTTGACCAACAGACCAAAATAATAACCTCTGAGACCACTGATTCACTATAGTTTACCTTAGAATCGAATGATGTAGAGTTCAAAGTTGTTTACATGATATTAAATATTATTCATTGCAGTTTACCTAGGAATTGAATGATGTAGTGTTCAAAGCTTTACATGACATTGAAGTATTATTTAACTGCTAATTATGATATGTTTCTTTTTTGTCTTTTTCATGTACTTCTTCTAATCAATTTTATTCTAAGTTTGATTCCAGTTGTGGGGTAAAAGCATGTTAATGTGTATCACTTTTTCCCTTTTTGTGGCAAAGAAGTTTTATAAAAATAAATGGAGTTGGAATGTTTACTCTTAAATTTACAAAATCATCAAGAATTAGATGGTGGTAAAAAAGACAAAATATGTCAATTTAAATTCAATTTCATGTCATGTTTTTTTCTAAAATTTAATATATATATTTATCTAATTTATTCATTTTCTTTAAAAGATATTCATTAATATTTTACATAAATTTTTAAGTAGTGACAAAACTTCGACCCCCCATTTCTCTATTGATTTATGCTTTTTATTTCCAATTTCTTTAAGAGATGTGTTGTAAACATTCTAAAGATTGCTAAACAAATTTAAAAATAAAAAGTAAGCATATTTTTTTAATTATTATTAAAATACTAGTAAAAATGATAATCGTTTTGTATATATAAAACCACGACCCAAGAAACTATCCTTTCAAGTTTATAAAATCAATTTTTTTAAATAGAAATTTGAAAATAACATATAACAAAATGTTAAAAATATTTTTTTTGAAATTTTTTTTTTAAAATATATTTAATTATTTTTATAATAACATATTTTATATTATTCAAAATAAATATTATAAAATTATTGCTTAGAAATTCTAAATTCATTTTTATATATTTTTAAAGAGTTTTAGCATTTCATTTAACTTTACATATTTAAACCTACATATTTAAAAAGTGATTTATATTTTGTGAGTGATTAACCATAGCTTTTACCAATATTTACTATGAGTTGACTTATTTACAAAATTTAGTATTTTCTTTTTATAACATTATTTATATTTTCTGAACCCATTAAATAGGTTCACTATAGCTTTAAACAAAATTTATTTTCAGTTAGCTTTGTTACAAATTTAGCATTTATTTTTTATAATTAACAAGTTGAAACTCAACTCATTTATATGATATTTTTATATTCATTTTTTTTAATCTTTTTTTCATTTGAGTACTTTTTTGCTTTTGCCGTATAATGAGACACATTAACATGCTTTTACCCAATTCCTAGTCTACATAAATCAGGTACCTCTCCTACATAAAAAAATTGTGAGAAAATCATCAATATCTATATATATTTTTAAAATTATCGAATAAAATAATCATAATGTATCTTTAAAATTATTTTGGAGACTGTGATAACACTTTCATTATAGTTATATGGTGTGGTTCGAAATTTGGTTTTTTTAATGATTAACCCTAGTGTTATTCCTATCCATATAGCATGGTTCAGGTTCATGCACATTACACTTCACTATTTTTCATTTTTGTTCATCGAGCCCAACATCCATGGGACATCCAAAAGAGATGAATTTCTGGAAAATAAAAATTCAAATGAATACCCAAAAGTGGCGCTGACAGTGACAGACAGGGGGAACCATGCCAGGTACTCTGCTTCCGAACTTCAATAATTGACTAAATCTAGGAAAATACACATGTTCTCCGCTTTGTTTATTGAAATTATTCAACAATTAAGCAAACAATGAACATTCCAGCCTTTTAGTAGTAAGGCAGAGAGATGGAGAAAGCGAAAGCATTAATTAGAGATGAAAACGATGATAAATATGTTCAGTGTTGTGCTGATAGGTATATCCAACGAGATTGGTAGTCATATCCAGTGAAATCAAAAGTCGTTGGATAGAGTATTTAAATAGGTATTGTTAGTGATTTATAGCAAGGAAAAAACCATCGATAAATTCTAAAATTTTATTTTTTGAAAATCAAACTTTTTCTCACACCCTACTTCATCTGGAGGGCTGTCACTAAAAGTGTCTGCTTATTGATTTTGGCATCAACAATTTTAATGCTTTCCTTGTTGTTGTTAATTTAAGGCTGATAAATTTATCAAGCTATCCAGGCACTCTCATGTCTGATTCCAAGTAGTTATAGTACGAGTCATCATTATCTTCTTATTATGTTCTATTTATATTGGCAGATTCTTGGTTCATTTCTTTATGGACATTAGAATAATTTTCTTAATGTTGGCGAGTGATCCAAATTTGGTCAAAGACACTGCTAGGTCTACAATCACTGTTTCCCACCTTAGAAAAAAACCCACACAGATTATTGGTAGTTCTTTGCACCTCGTGGTGCAAATGCTAGTTATAAAACAATGAATGTCGAAGTAAATAATTCTACTAAATTTTTTTCACATGATTCCTTATAATTATAAAATTGTGATTGTGTACTCAGTTATGATTTAGTTTGAACACTCGACCCAATATGAAAAAAAAACTATACGGAAAAAATACATTCTGTCATGCTTCACAGCATAACTTTTGTTGATTTGACATGGATTATAAAATGAAAAAAATAACACAATCGAACATTTTATTGAGACATTAGCACCATCTAGAATTGTGAACATTTTATTGACAAAGCATTATCAACACCTAGAATTATAAGGCTGCCACTCACCTATGTAACAAAATAATGCCATTATAATAGATTTGTGGGCATCTCCCCTACAAGAATTACAATGAGGCTGCCACTAGCCCATGTGACAAAACACACATATAACTTAGGTAACAAAATAATATAATGTATGCCATCCTCCTCCCCCTTTGTTGCCATCCTCTCCCCCCTATAGATCAAATTCCTTCCTTGTCTACTTTCGCATTTCATCATCTTTGAGTTTTTCTAGAAATACTTAGCTTTTGCACAAGTTTAACTGAACTATAACGGTCTTTAATTGCTAGTGAAATTTTCTTTTCATTTTCATATGAAATGAACAAGTTAGTTCCACTTTTCAACTTGTCAATCTTGAAAGGCATAAGATAGAAAAAAATGGCAATATTGCAAAATCTTGACATATTAGAAGTGGAAAAAAGCGAAATCAGAAGCTAAATGCTTCAGTGCTTCAAAACTTGAAGCATAGAGAACTTGGGAAGAATCAAAGACACGAATAAACGTTCATTCAAAAATAAATCGTACACAGGCCCTCTGTAGCCACGTCTCATTTTACTTAAAATACTTCTAACAAGAATGATATAATGAAATATAGGTCAACTAAGTTCCAATCTCAAGATATATCTTCTCTGTGCCAGGCCCTTATCAAAACCTTAGCAAAACAGGCCCGAGAAAGCCTGACATAACCACTTAGATGGCTCCACCAAGAGATCTTCCTTCCTGTTGAGGAGACTTCGAACAATGCCAACACTTTGATTTGGCTAATTATTTCACATCCTCCCTATAATTTTTTGAGCCCCAAACTTGGGCTTAGGGTTTCATTAGCATACAATGATTGAAAATTTGCCAAAAGACTTTCACTTGATTAACAAACTGAAGAAATGCTACAAAAAATAGAAGACAAATCAAAGATATATATATAAACGATCAAGAAATCCAGGCAAAGACAAAATCAAGAACAACAACCAGAATCCAAAAAAACGTAAGTGTCACACAATAAACGATACATGCAAGCTTCAAATTCGTATTAGCCACCATTCCAATGTGATAGATCAAAACTACAAATCCTTAAAGCACAAAGGTACACCACTAGGGCTGTAACTACATCCTTATCATTATATACTCGATTACAGGAGAGCTTCAGTCGAAAGATGGTGATTATGTTCGATAATCAGTTGACGCCTGAAAACTCTCCTTCCGTCTCGCCTTGCACGCAAGGAACCAAAGCCCCAAAGACTCAAAAATTTTACTCGTTGGAGGAAAATTTGTTGTTGTTTTCAGTTTCAGGTAATACACTGGTGAAACACCTGATCTTAAACAAGAAGAATAGCATCCTGGTCATGCAGAAGAAGAATTTGATCTTAAACAAGATGAGCAACCGTCTCATCAGGAAGAAAAAATTCCCAGAGCGAATGAATTGTCTGAGGGTAAAGACGAGGGAGGTAAAAGTCAAACCTAGATGTGTTGAGCTCACGGGATTAAGAAACCCACTGTTCTATGGATGGATATTGTTAAAAATAGCAAATCCGGACCCAAATGAAAGTTCTCCACAGAAATCACCCAAAGATTGAAGCTTTCACATCCCAAATAGAAGATTAAAGGTTGAAGACCGAAATCGCCACTTTCTGCCCCTCCTCGTGTTCTTGTTGCTGCTTCAATGCAATGGAACAGCGCCAGGTTTAGGGCCTCCAAAGGTGGAGGGCAGATTTTCTGACGTGGGAGAGAGGATTTTCTGACGTGAGAATTGAAGCTAAGTGGAAATCAAATTTCAAACCCTAAGTGGAAAGCTAAGTGGACTGACCTTAATGCCCCGCTTTAATCACAAAAACTGCAGCCATGTAAACCAATAAACCTACGTATTCTCAAACATCTAGCATCTAATGCCCTGTTATTCAGAATTGCCACAAAACATGATGATTTCCCTTTCGAATCTCTTCCCCTTCATCTTGACGAATTCCATCGTTGAGAAGAGACATGGAGCTAATAAGGAGACCATAGAGAATCCATAGGGAAAAGTTTGTTCAAACCAATACTCAACCATGACTTCCCTTTCCCGCTCTACTGTGGCAACGCAGAGAACAATGACTTTCAATAATGGGTATCTCCTCTCTAGTTTGGACTTATTCACTCCCGTCCGGCTAGTATACTAAAAGCAGTGGTCTATAATGCGACTTTTTGAAAGCTTTTCCGGTAGGTTGTTCTGGTCAAAATTCAGCAGTGATTTATTGGAATCACAAGTTTGATAGCTAGTTTTTGCACAATCAAAGCGTCTCAGGGGTTTTTCAGGGTCCTAAATCCAAATATGCAGTTAAAAAACCATTTTAACTGCAACAAATCAAGATTTAACCTCAATTTCTTTCTGTCACCGGAATCTCCAAAAAGTCGCATTATAGACAACTCCATACTAAAACCCCGCTTTGCCAATTTGCAAGAGAAGTAGGAGAAGTAAATGCTGAAGGTCTGCCTTGCCAGTCGAAGTAAATGCTGAAGGTCTGCCTTGCCAGTCGAAGTAAATGCTGAAGGGAGAAAAGTATGGCAAGAGAGTGTAGGTGGGCATAGTTTGATAGATTGTAAGATGGAATGACAAACATATGTCACAATGGTATTGGCTAGAATGGTGAAATCCAAACATTCTGATTGGATGGGTGAACAATGTTTGCTCATCCGAAGCCAGCAAAGGAAACGCCTATTAGCATAATTAAGCATATCATACCATGGGTCAATATCATAGCTCATCAATACAATATGCCAAAAAACCATCTCTGGTTTAACACTCAAAATATTTTATTTGAATTTAATTTTATAACATTTTTTTATTAAATTTAAAAGAAAAAATATATCAAGATCCATTGCACCATATAAATTAAAATAATAATTTTGTAACCATATTTAAATTTCATTCATGAACACAAGAAAACTTAATACTTACTATATAACAAGATTTTTAACCAGGGATATTATTAACCATACCATACTATGGGTTAATATTACAACTTAGATTGATTCTCAAGAGAATATGCTCAACCTATGCTTAGATTGAATGTTTATCAAAGGTTGTAGTGTGTTACAGAGTTTGTTAGGTTGCATTGACTTTTAATAAATTAAAAAAAAATTAGATTCATGCCAGGTGGCTCCTCCCACCAATTTCTTAGGGATTTGAGATTATTCAAATTCTAATAAGTTTCTCATTATTATTTATAACATTCATTTATATATAAGAAAACTTTATTTAGCAAAATGCTCCATTACTTTTAATAAATTTAAAAAATTAGATGGGTGCCAAGTGTCTCCCTTGATGTGAAGTCACTGTTCAATTCCAAGCCCGATCAGAGTGATATATGATGAAGATGTAGTCTTGCCAAGCTTTCAAAAAAGACAATAAAGTGTGTAATTCCTTTTTTTTTTTCTCAAGTTAAAGTTGACCCATAACCTTTTTATACTTGGTTAATGAGGTAAATGTGTGCATTAGTAAG
>APFE031458936.1:89135-159798 GCA_000404065.3 Pinus taeda | reverse complement strand
ATAAAAACTATTATTATAATTAATCTTATATTTAAGGTTCCAATAAATTTTGGACTATGATTAAAACTGGCCCTAAATCGACATGTAAAACTATCCAATCTAGTATGGCTGATTGCAGAGATGGCCGTACAAGTGCCCTCCGCTTCCCTCCTTTTGGCGCCAAACTGAAAACTAAGCAAAATTCCCGCCAAATCCACAGTGCACATTATAAAATGCCCAAAATTCGACTATAAGAAGTCAAGTGTTTCCAAGATTTCTAAAAGTTAAGAGCAGCCAAGATCACACATTTTCGGCACGTTGCTTTCCAGCGGTTTTGATTTGCAGGTGGGAAACGGCTCTTACCGCTGGTCAATGGAGTCGAAAACAGTCCCAGAGCCAGAGCAGCCTGTCCCAAAGATGCAGAAGGTCGATGCAGGCTACCCGGGGGGCATGGAGCTGAATGGGAACGCCACGTATTTGAATAATAATGGCGTGAAAGTTGCCTGTGACCCAGTGTTGCGTGTAAAGAAGCTTTCGCCTAATGCTATTCTGCCGTCTAGAGGTTCGGCTTTGGCAGCGGGATATGATCTATCTAGGTTCGTTTTCGATGCCATTTATCCTCATGTAGTCTTCTGCTTTTGGTTATTTTTATCCTCTCAACTTGCTGGCAACTTCTGTCTTGTTCTTACAGTGCGACGTCTTGTGTGGTGCCCGCACGAGGGAAGGCCCTGGTGCCCACGGATTTGTCCATTGCCATACCTGAAGGCACATATGCTCGTATTGGTAACAATTTCCCCTAAAATGAGCTTTGCCATTCTTGTATTTTTGGTGAAGTTAAATGTTTGGCAGTGGATTCGAACAGAGGCTTCCTTGGGTTTTTGAATATGGAAACGGAGTTTGAACTTTGGTGGCTTTTGCTGTTTTGAAAAACCAATTTGGATTTGTTTTATGCAGCTCCTAGGTCCGGGCTTGCTTGGAAGCACTCGATAGACGTTGGTGCTGGTGTCATAGACTCGGATTATCGTGGTCCAGTGGGTGTTGTTCTCTTCAATCACTCTGATCAGGGTTTTGAGATTAAGGCTGGAGATCGTATTGCACAGTTGATTATTGAGAAAATTGTCACCCCGCAGGTTCTGGAGGTGGAGGATTTGGATTCCACCTGCAGGGGAGTTGGTGGGTTTGGGTCTACGGGGGTTTAAATGTAGTTTTCTTATGACGGTCGTTCAAGGTTTTTAACTTTTCGTGCCTGTTTGGAAGGCCATGTATAGGTGAAACTTGCTTCCATATTTTCTGTTTTTGTAAAATGAATGGTCATTGGAATACCTGTGAGAAAGTCTTTGTTCTTTCTTTTCTTCCATCCAATCAGGAACTTTTTCAAATGTTATATGCAGTACAAATACTTGAATATGAAAAGGTTGCTGCTTCGCTCTCAGATCACTATTTTCAATTCTTTGTTATAATGGGATAGTTAAAGCTATCGAAGAACTGCTTTCATTTCTTTATCACTGAGTTGGGTTTCAGACACTTGCAATATAAATTGTGGCCTTTATATGAACTGTGCATATATCTATTATCATGTGTACAACGTACGAGCTTAACAAGGCAATGCCTCAGTTGGTATTTTGTACTCATTGTGTTCTTCGGGTTAGGTTGGGGTTGCATAGCTAATTGGGTTTAAGAATCTATCTTGGTCATTTATTTTGGCTTTATGTCCGAGCCAGTATATAATTGTTGTGATTTGATTGTAATCAAGTTAACAATGATCTCTTACTATAAAGGGATGGCAGTCTTCCAAAACAAGAGGTGGCCCCTAATGGGTTAAGGGGTGTTGAATCTGTTCCTTTTGGCACGCATTCCATGACACGATTCATTTTGCTTAATGAGTTCAATCAATAGTAGAAAATCTCCATGGCAAAATGACATTGATCAAGTTTGCATCTTTGGGACAACTGTAATGTTTAGGTTTCTTATGCTCCAGATCGCCATTTTCCTAGCCTGAGCCAATATATCTCCTGCCTGGCAAGTAAATTTAATGTTGAGTTTCTGGTTACTGCATTTTGGTGTTAAAGCTATTTATAAAACAAATCTAGTCCAGTGAAATAATTTGTCCTTTGAAACTAGGCAACTGGTCGATGCCCTGGGATGACCGAGTTTTCTATCTGTACACTTATTTACTGTTTCAATTATATGATATAGGCATGAGTGTTGTATGAAGGAGAATCATGATATCATCCAAATGGAGTTTTGCACTCATTTGTCAGTCTCTGACTCGTGCCTTCTAAAACAAAAACCTTGCAAATGTGAAAGTATTAAATTAGCCAGTGTGCCACATTGCATCATAATATGTTCAGTTCCATTACTGAGCTTGAGAATGAGACAATGCTTTCAATATAATGTCGTGCAAGAAATGTAGTGGCTACCTTTCACCTATAGTGATGGCTTGTCTTCTGATGCAGTGCACTCAGCTTTAAATTTGCTGAAGTCGGAAGAGTAATGCAATATTGTGTCTTATAATTGACACTGGTTCATTTGCAAGCTTAAAAATTTTAAATACTGCTATGGATGCTCTCTTTCAAGGATGGGGTACGTAGCATTTTACTAGCCTTTCTGCTGTAAGAAAGTCACGTCTGTTATGTTAGAAAATGTCTTTACATACGAAATAAAACGATATTACCAATTTTCCAGAGACACTAGCGTTATTTTTTTAGACTGGTACTGCACTGCCCCAGCAGCAAGCCATTGCAGCACCATTGCCAGCCATCGTATTCCCCAATTTCATTTTTGTACCTTGCTCTTGCTAGCTGTTGCTCAAGGAATTCAGAGGTAACATTTCAATGCATCTCTAACTCAACAAGCATAATATAACAATATTTCCAATTCTCCATAGACACTACCGTTATTTTTTTAGAATGGTACTGCACTGCCCCAGCAGCAAGCCATTGCAGCTCCATTGCCAGCCATCTTATTCCCCAATTTCATTGTTGAACCTTGCTCTTGCTAGTTGTTGCTCAAGGAATTCAGAGGTAAAGACTCAATGTGTCTCCAACTCAAAAAGCATATGTTTTCCAAGGAGCAATAACAATGCAGGAAATCCACATCACCATCGAAGAGGAAAGTGAGTTGATGCTAACAACCAAGGTTGCACTATTCCAATTGCTACTTGCAATCTTTCAAAAGAAGTTACATTCTTGGAGATGTATGAGAAATTGGTGCATGGAGTTCAATGACAAGCCCCCATACTTGTACCATCCAAATCTTGAGTCAATTGTTTCCATGACAAGAAGCAATTGGTCCAAGTTGAAGAAAGCAACCACACATCCTCATGTGCAATTGTTACAGGGCGTCATAACTTGCTGGAATCACACTGAATAGGAAAACTAGAATTTGACTCAGCCTCGTTCATTGTGGAGATGGAGCAATGCTTTCTTAAGTAGCTTCCTTTTCCATCTTCTTCCATTTAGTACCAATAGTGGATTGAGCACCAGAGGTAGTGCAGAGTACAGTGAATAAATCAAGCCTACATTACCTCTTCAATTAGAAATAGGAACATAAATAGGAAAATTGGAGAATTTTCTAAAACTAGGGTTTTGAATTGAGTATCATTATGAATTGAACTCCCCCATCTCTTTTTGAATAATTTTGGCCTTGGAATTTTCTGCTTGGAAGGATTCAAGGGAACTTAGCATCTTGGCATTTAGATCTTGAAATAATTTTAGGTGAGGTTTTATATTCCCTCTTACATTTTCCAAGTGTTGTTGCAACCTATGGATACCCTTTGCACCGACTTTTTTAGACAATAGTTGCATACCATTTTTCTTGCAGCCAATTGGCAATGATCCCATGTTGGATCCCCCTTTTTAGCAACTTTGACAATTTTTATACAAACAAAAAAATCTGCAAATAAAACCTTGGGAAATCCTTTTTACTAGAAAAAGCAATTGTTAATAGATTACTAATTAGGGTTGAAAACTAAAAAAGCATTTTGACATATCTTCACAAGCCTTCCAAATTAAGAGAAGTAGAGCAGCTCTAATGATCTAAAACAACACCAAAGAAGGTCCTAATGGTGGCAAAATAGCTCTATAACAGACCAAGAAATTATGAAAATCAACCTATGAATGAGCTCCAAACCAGCCCAATAAATTATGAAAATAAACCCTTGACTTGGCTCCAAATCAACACAATAGGCTCAGCTCAAAAAGTCTCCAAGTCAGGCCTTCAATCAACACTCCGTCAGTCCAACAAAATTTTCAAATCAACTCAATCAGTTCTCCAAGTTAGCCCAAGAATCTCAGCTCAAGGATGGTGGAGACCTGTTTAAATAGCATGGTGGGGAGCCAAGGGTCAGGTTTAGGTGTAGTACCTTTCTTTTTTTTGTTTTTAGTTTTTTTTGTTATTTTAAAATTTTGAGTTAAAGCACTCACCATTGCTAGCTGTACAGTTTTGTATGGAATCGACTGGTTTGGGCATCTATGGCAACTTTAGTTGAAAACTAGCCAGTCAGTATAGAACTGACTAGTTTGGTACAGAATCGACCATTACTGATTTGTATCCTTCAACCAGACTGGTATAGGCCTAAAGCTGGTCCGGTTTATAACATTACTATGAACAAGGCGGAGGAGAAACAAAAGATCAACACTTGGACCTCAACATGCGCTTCTATCCTGATGATCATTTGAATGTGATGAGTGACTCGTTTCTCCTTCTGAGATTTGTTTGAAGGGCTCCTTATGTTGGAGGAATAGGAACAAGAACCTAAAGATGTGAATATGTACCTGCAGGAAGAAGAATTGCTTGATCTATCCCCTGCCCAACTAAGAATGGTTTCATATAACATCATAATGGATTTTGTCAAGGGTAGACTGAGTGGTTAATATGAGCTGTTAACTCCCACTCCACTTGAGTTTGATTCCCCAAAAATGACATGTTAAGCCTGTTGTGATGAGGCTAGAGGAATAGGGAGTCCCAGGGAGTTAACTGTTTGTAGTCAATATGGGATGTCTTGGTTTTTGCTAAGTCATATATTCCTGTTATATTTGTCTTACAGGCAGATTGGTTATACTCTTGGTGGTGTAGTGGTAGCTGGAAGGTTTGACTCTGGGCCTAGCCCACATCATTCACTAAGTAATACATTCCTGGTATATTCGTCTCACAGGCAGATTGGGTATGCTCTTGGAGGTATAGTGGTAGCTGGAAGGTTTGATTCTGGGCCTAGCCCAGATCACTCCAACTAGTTATTCATCTATTACGGTTAAAAAAAATAACATCATAATTGATGTAAGAAAATATGAACGTTTAAACACCCTAAATTTCAGAAGAGAAGAAATGCCTAGTAAACTGACGAACAAAGTTGGAGAAAATAAAGTTTCTCAAAGGTTTGAGAAGAAACACAATACACAGAGTATCTAGTTTTCAGAAGCCATTCATTCTTGTTAGAGAAGAACCCAAAGTAGCTGAGCAGTCCAAAGGTCCCTTCATCCTAGGGAATTCCCCTGTGCCACAACAACGTAACGCCAATATGCCCAAACTGCTCAATGCTGCTGCTAACACTGTAGAAGTAACTTCTCACATTCCTTTCTACGGTAGGTACAAACTCCAAGGTTCATCTACCAACTCCCAGACAGTCCAGAACATAAATGACCCAATGTGATGTCTCTGTATAGTGAGGTTCCCTTGCAAGCAAATCGGATCCATCTGCAAGATGTTGTCCCTAACTGCTAGGAAATCTGCCCGATGAAAATGATCAACTAACCCCTCTACGGCACTTTAGAATTGCTGAACGTTCATCCCTATAACTGCAGTACAATTTTGAGGCCTCTCATTCCTGATGCCCCTAACAATCATGAAAAATTTAGGCCTGGAAATCACTAGACCCTATAGTGACCTACACGTTTTTTTAAAGGGCCTAGTGCTTGAAAAGCATCTATGATCTAGTGGTAGGAATGGTGCATATGCCTAGGAAATTTGTGACGATGGATGTAGTGATCAGGATGCACCTCCCACCTATGGTATGCTATTGTGTAGACATATGGGTACTTTTGTGGGTGCAGATCAGTTTGACTTGTCTTATGCCACTTCTTGTTTTAGGGGTGAACTTTGCAGACTACAGGGAGCCTAAAATGACTTGTGTGATTAGTGACTGTTATAAGCCTACCAATTTCCCTTCCTACACCATATATAGTATCAGGAATTTCATGCTCAGCCATGTACCCCCTACTGATAATTATTGTATCCCCTTGATGTGTGAAGGAGAAAGTTTGAACCCTTCAGAGTTGTGGACATTAAAGTTTGATGGTGTCTGTAATAAAGGAGGCACTAGGATGGGTGTCTCGTTGATCTCACCCAAGGGGAAAGAGTTCCCTCGTGGCTTAAAGCTAGAATTTGAATATAGAAACAATGTAGCAGAGAAAAGCATTGATGCTAGGGTTAAAGATAGTGAGAAGGATAATGGTAAAATAGGTTGAGATATTTTGGGACTCTTACTTGATCGTAAGTCAAGTATGGAATAGATGCCAGGTTAAGCATCCAAGGATGAGGCAATGTAAGTATGCAATCTTAATATGCTGGGCAATTTCTGAGGCTGTTGTTATCACTATAATTCCATGAGAAAATAATTAGAGAGTTGATAGCCTAGCCCATTCATTTCTAAATTTTGAAACAGCCGACCTGGATCACCTTTCTTATTTATTTAGGTCACAATGTTGCCATCCTTGATAACATAATAAAATGGCAGGTTTTGAAAGACGAGGAACATATTAACAGATGAACATTCAAATTTGAATAGAGATTCGGATGATGATGATGTGACAGATGGAAAATGATTAGTCAGTAGACCAATCCCAGCCTGAAAGGATTGGAGGACAAATGGTTATATAGCTCAAAACAAATTTAATCATGAGAGGACTGGTTCCTTGGAGAGACTTTTCAACTCAAATGATGTACCTTTGAAACTCTCCATGAAACCCGAACTGTCAAAAGTGGCTCATTGCAAATTGTGCACAAAGGCTGATCCTAAATTCATCAAAGGCTCCCGAAGAGAAAGCTAAGTACAGTCTCAATCGTTTAAAGAATTCATAAATCTCTTTGCATGGAGGTATGAAGATTTCAAAACTTATGGCCGTCCCATTTTCCAACATAAAATTCCTTTGAAAGAAAGATATCCATCCTTTCAGGCAAAAGTAGAGATTGAAACTCCATGTGGTTTTTGCTACAAACATAGTTGAAAAAACTTTGTGATACCAAAATCATTATTCCAATGAGATATTCATAGTCGGTTGGAACATGGTGCCTATCAGAAAGAAAAATGGTGAGATAAGGTATTGTATAGATTTCAAAATTTTTAATAGAGATTCTTTGAAGGAAGACTACCCATGGCCACAGATGGATCAGATGCTATAGAAGGTAGCAGGGTTTGAAAAGATGTCTGAGTCGAACAGTTTTTCAGGATACAGTCAGATCAGAATGGATCCAGAGGATATACTAACGACTACTTTCACCACTTCGTGTGGCATATTTGCTTACACGATGATGCCTTTTGGGTTGGTAAATGTTGGGGTTACTTTTCAGAGGATCATGGAAAGGCTAGGTGAATTCATGGTGCAAAATCTATGGAAATTGGATAAAATTTGACCATGGTGAAATCAAATTTTGCTTATCTTATTAAATAATAATAATAAAACAAGACTGGAGGCTTAAATGCACCCTTTAATTATATCAAACTTTTAATTATTAAGTAATAATAATAAAACAAGACTGGAGGCTTAAATGCACCCTTTAATTATATCAAACTTTTAATTTGTAATGGGTAAAAGGTGGAAAAACTCTTTTATCTATATCCATTCATCTTCGTTTCCCAATCTTGTTATGGATAAAGTTGAACCATATGCAACAATGTACATATCAACTATTCCCCCACACCATTCATATGCATTTGTTGATATCAAGGATGTGTTATTACAATATGTTTTGATGACTTGGTTTAGTCAAAGAGAACTGCAGATCATTTCAAACATTTGAGGTAGCTTTTTGAAAGGCGTAAGAAATTTGGCATTTTTCTCGATCCTAAGAAATCTCTTTTTTCAATGACAAAAGGCAAATTATTAAGAGATGCAATAGCTGCACAAGTGGATGACTGATCTATAGAGAGTAGAAGTTACAAATATTATCTTTTTAAGAACAAATTTTTTTATGAACCGACATTATTTAAGTATTTTCTAATTTATATTTAGATGGATATGAGCAAAATTTCAATTTTGATAAAAGACAAATAAAAATACACATCACACTGAGCTGTAGTAACTCTTAACCATGTTAAAATTCTTAATTTTAAACTTTTAATAAATAATTAATCTCACATAATATTTTATGGATCATAATTTTCTTGAATGGGTAACAAAGGGGCATATCCATGGGAGATTATATCATCTTTTTAGGAAAGTGGTAGCTCAATTATCTTATCACTGGGGAGAAAAAGGTACACATGTCAATATATATGGGAGAAATGTTGATATCAATGTAATAACAAGCAAACAAAAAACGAGACAAAGTGTAAACATACACAAAATAATTGTTAAAACTATACAGGTAGCATGCACTCATTTGTTTTATCTTATATTTGAGTATAGACATACAGGAAAATAAATAAAGTTTCCAATAAAATATAGTAAAGCGGATGAATGATCAATTAGGACCAAGTTACTCAAAATTACAAAAAATGAATTACTAAATATGCTAACGGAGAAGAAGAATGAAATACAACTATTAGATATATAACACACTAATATTGTGGAAAACCCCATCTCTTTTTCTATTGTTATATTCTAAATCTAGTGGAATTTTTTAAATTTCAATTTTCAAACTATTGAAATTCTGGTATGGAGTTTTAGAAATCTATTTTTAGTAGTAGAATTTTATTTTCAAAATCATGAGTTTTAAGCACCAAATTATATCAATGTTATTAGATAGGGGTTTGTTTGCTAATTGATTAGATGATTCTTTGTAATATACATATTTACTAAACGAAGTCTTGACAATTCGTTTTACTTTTCATTTTTGTTGAAGGTTGGGGACTATCGCCCAAAAGTTAACTAGAGAAAGCCCATAACATGAATGAACAAAGCGTCTTTTCTAACCACCATTAAATGATAGATTTGACATTGCTTGGTCAATTTAATGCAAATTTCAAGAGTGAATTTAGGAAGAATACACTGAAACTTAGAAATTATGATATTATAATGTGTCTAGAGCTAGTTCCACCAAGTGAGGTGGATCATATAGTTTTAGTTGGTTGATATTTACCATAACATGGATGCCAAATTAAGGTGGAAGGTCTATTATGAAAACATCAAGACCAATTCTTCTTGTAATGGACTTAGGACTATATTATGATGTTTCTAACATTTGAAATTCATCCAAGTGAAGTTTAACTTTGTCACCAACTTATATATGTGGATCAACTAAATCCTTTTCATAGAGTGTTTTGTACTTGGCACGTTTTTTGGAGGTAGAGGGAGTTAACAGAGAAATTAAAATCTCAGAAGGACCTAGAGGCTAAATGCCAAAGTAAAGCATAAAAGGGGGTGATTTGTTGGGCCATAAGTGGCTTCATTGTAGATGTGTTACAAAATATGGAGGATTTAATAGCATTAATTGTTAAGTTGGTCGTTGATGTAGACAATGTGAATGAAGGTCTTATTGACTAGCTTGGTTTGGCCATTTATGTGTCATTGTAAGTGGAAAACCCAAATTGGCTATGTAAAAAATTCCACAAGGATTTCCAAAAATGATTGAGAAATATGGACTCACAATTGGAAATGATGGTTAGTAGTGGACAAAAATGGCTCCAAACATGTTTGAAGAAAATCTCTTCTTATTTAGGTGTATCAACAAGTTTGTTGCAAACTATAAATATATTAGATATATGATTGTGTTTTCATTGGGAGGTAGAAAAATCATTAACAAAATCTATAAAGATGGAATCTTATGAATTGGAGGTTGGTATAAAATGCTGGTAATGCTTAAGCTCCATATCAAAATGCTTTCTTTATGTGTAATCTCAACAACACTATGTGTAATATTCTCCATGTTTTAGCATGAGAGTCCACAAAAAATACCATTGTGGGCATAACAAAGTTTTCTACACACCAATATATTCTCCATAGGATCAAGAGTGAGCCTCTATGAGAAGAGGGCCAATTAGAGAATTTAGAACATAGAGGTGATTCATCTTGTACAAGGAACCATCTTGCATAGTATAGCCATAAAAATGATTGTTATTGACCATCATTGGTTATTGGATGGATTGTATGATAAGACCAAATGAAAGATCACATGAATTTTCATCCCTCATAAGTTACTCATATTACACCTAAAATGTGAAATATCTTACTAGGAGGTAAACCATATAGTTTTACCACTTTATTGGAGCTACTTTTTCTCATATGAGGAAGGGGATGTGGGGTGAAGGTGGGCATCTTCACCCACCAACCTTTACCGTCATATATGGTGATGAGTCCCAAAAATGGATAATTATATGGGCTCATTCAACTTTCTAATTCGACTTAATCCACCATTCTCATCAGTTTATTGCATGTTTTTTATTATATTTATGCTAATAGAGTCAATTGGGTTAGTCATTATGCCAACAAGTCTAATGTGTGCTTTGTGTAGTCTTTTTGGTCAATTTGGAGACAAATCAAAGTTTAAATGAGCACTTGGCAACCAAATTCGTGGAGAGGATTTTAGGTAGGTGTCCCCTTCATTTATGGCCCTTTTATCTCGAATCTCCACCATCAGCTCGGAGTTCAAGGCCACCAAATCAATTATCACAAGGCAGCCAAGCAAGTCAAGTAGGACTGCTGTTAATTGCAAGTTTTGGGCAGCCGAGTCCCTAAAGTTTAGGAGGACTGTTGGGGTCCTCAATTTGTATAAATAAGAAGGCTTATGGCCTCATTTGGATTAGCTAGTAGTTAGTCACTTTGTAGGCAGAAGTTAGCTAGTTTGTAGTTTGATTTTAGTCAGTAGATTAGCTTTGCATTTCAACACCTTTTCAAGCTTTCCCTTGTGGACAGTTTTTGATGTAACTCTTCTTTTCTTGGTCAATAAAGATGAATCCAGCTTTGCACCAACTCTAAATCTCTCTTAGGAGGTTGTAGCTCTTGGGGTTGGGCCCATCTCAAGTGCTCAATACTTCCTTTGTTTACTTTCATGTGTCTTTGCTGCATTCTTAGAATAAAATCTGCTATTTAGATTTAAATCTTGGTTTGTTATTTGGATTTCTTTTGATGATTAAAATAGCTTTTCATGTTCAGATTTACTTGATAGGTTAATCACAGAGAAGAACTTCAGAAAAAGGCCATCAAGCACTTCTGATCTCACCTCTCCCTCAGTGGGATCGTGAGCTGGGACAAAGATGACATTGTTGCCAACAAAAACATTGTCTTTGCTTACCCATGCAGTTAGTAGTGTTAGATTTTTAGTTGCTGAACTTGATCTCAGTTTTGGTTGCATGCTTAGGGTTATGATTGCTTAGTTGCATAGTTATTTCAGTTGGTTTCATTGCAAATAAACTTCTGTTCATTTCCTTTTGCTGTTAGGTCAGATTAGAGTGAAGTAACTAGGTCATAGGTTTTATAAGTGTTTGTTTGTTCAGTTTGAAAAACCACTTGTAGAGTACCTATTATCTTTCCTTACTTGCCCATACTCCATCCAACCTACCTGCTTCACCCTTCACTTAGAACCCTTACTTTACATTTGCCTCAGTGGCTTACTTTGCCATGATTCTCATCTTCTTGTGCAACATTGTTTCATCCCTCCTTGAACAAATCTCACCATCTGCGCCACTCATCAACTCCATCCTCCAAGTCTTGAACTCCCCTACACCCCTATTTCACCTCCATACTTGTTCCTCCACCTTTTTCCCTCCATCCATTCTCCAAAATCTTCTTTTCGGAACATCCTGTAGAAAATCACAGAACATCCTATAGAAATTCCAGAACATCCTGTAGAACCCCTGCAGACTTCCTGTAGAAGCTCACGAATGAGGTTTCTTGATAGCCAAACTCTGTGAACTCTCTGGAAGGGTATTAGGGACCCCTTAGGCCCTCTCTGAACCTTCCCAACCTCTTCCAAGCATTTCCTCTCACCGATCCACCTCTGCACAGTCAAAAACAGTGAAAGCACATGCATGATAATTCTAATAACTTATCCAAAAATACAAAAAAATAGTTCTTTTAGATTCTGCTATAGACATAGCTTAGATACATGCATTTCATCTTCTTAGAAGTCAATGGCATCTCATTTAGGAGCTTGCATCTTCCTTCTTGCATCAGTAGGACTAGCTGGTAGAATTAGGGTTTGATAGGGTTTGCGTTTCTTTTTGGCTTTCAGTTTCTTTCCGCAAGTAGATTAGCTTCCTTTGAGTTAGCTTTCATCCATCAGTTAAAAAGCTTCTTCTAAGAGCTCATAGAAGTTGGCTTAAGCTCCTAGCGGACTTGTGCCAGCTAACCAAGTGACAGCTGCGGCAAGAGCTAGTACTTGTGCATACAACACCGTTGCTTCCAAGTTTGTTACGAACTACCAGGTTGATAAAATTAAAGAAGGGAGTCCTGGGAGTTGCAAAATTATTGCTGCAATACTGGGGCCCACCATATGGCACCTTCACTTGCACTTGTATGCTTTATCATATCAATCAAGATGGCGGGGGATAGTGGGCACCTTCAGCGTATCTCATCCTCACCCTCATCGTATGAGTTTGGGTGGAGGGGTGTGGTGGGGGAGTTGAAGGTACACACCCTAGCATAGGGAAAATTCTATGGGCTAAATTTTTTTCACATGCTTCCATGTTTTCTTTCCAAAAAAGATTCACACATTTTTTTTTAAGATTATTTTCCCAACTTTTATAAGGAAAAAGTGTTTTACTCAAACAATGCCATAATTTTATTGAAACTATATAAATTTATTAAAAGATTGAATTCTTTTACAAAATAATTGCTTAACATTTTATGATTGACATTTTACGAACTTGAGTGTGTAGGTTTTCACTGTTTGAAATCATATTGTCATTCAATTGCTTTAGAAATAATTGTGTAGAGTGTGGTAAACATTTGACGTTTCAAGTGGAAACTCCAACATTCATCATGGATAATACAAGATTTTTTCAAAGCTTTGTTTATCCTTGATGATGGGTGAAGTGTCCACTCAAAAAATAGGATGTTTCCCACACTCTACACAATTATTTCTAGAAGCAATTGTTCGAAAATTTTAAAAAATGTTATACTTATTGTCCCTGATGATGGATGGAGTGTTCATTTGAAACACTAGATGTTTCCCATAGTCTATAAAGTTATTTCCAATAAAAATTGATCTATAAATTCAAGAATTATTAAGATTCACCACAATTTCTACACTTTAAGATGATTATGGATCTTTCGAATTTTCTCTACCACCACCCCCTCCTATCATGATGCAGGTGAGGATTGGTGGTGAAGGTGAGCACCTTTTCATCCCCATACCACTACCTTCACCCCATTAATAGGGGACATTAACCCCCACCCCCAACCAAATTTTGATATGAGGATGGTAGTGAGGTTGGCATTGGAGTGTGATATGAAGGTAGACATAAGGGGTTGGGTGTGTCCTTACCCTCTCCTCATCAGATGAGTTAGCCTGAGGTTGGGGATGGAAGGTAAAGGTGCAAACCACCTTCACCCCCTTGTCCTCATCATATGAGTTGAGGGAGTGTGGCAATGGGAGGTGAAGGTGCACACATCCACCACCCTCATGTTGAAGTGAGGGTGGAGGTGGGGGGTGAGAGCATGGTGGGGTGAGGATGCCTCACCTTCAACTATATCCCTCTCTCTCACCCTAACCCATAACCATGAGGGTGGGCATAGGAGGATTTTCTTCATTCTCTTCTTCACACCCACATTGATTTCCATCCCCACCTTTATATCAAATACTAGGGAGGGAGTGGGAGAGTAAAGTGGGGGCACCTTCACCTTCACCTTCACGCTCTCCCTCATATATGAGGATGAGGGTGCAGGGTGGAATTGTTTATGGGGATGGTTGATGTTGATGCCTTAAGCTTTAAGCTTGATAATTGAACTCATATCAAGATGAGAACAACTTCATCTCCCAACCCTTATCTTTGATATGAAGGTAGGAGTGGAGGGTGAAGGTGCCCCCACCTAAAGATATTGTGGAAGTAGTGCGTGAAAGTACCTCGCCTTCACTCTCCAACCTTATCCTCACCCTTATCCTCATATCAATATGGAGGGAGAAGGTGAGGGCATCATAAATGCCACCTTCATATTGAAGAGTGGTGGTGTGAGGTGAATATGCCCACCCTTATTTTGATATGAGGGTGAGGGTTAGGAAACGGGTGATGGTGGGCCTACCATTACTACCAATCTTGTATGAGGGTGGGTATGTGTTGATGGCGCTGGACCCGCCAACATTTAGGGGATCACCTCGGTATGAAGTCTCAATTAGACTTCACACTGTTTGGTGTGGGAGTCCCATTTGGTATGATGGCCCGATTACCATTGTCTTAAGGATTTTCCTTAACCCTTGCTTGTCAGCATAGGAGAATGGTTTTCTTTGTCTTAGAAAAGTGAGGTTTGCATGCCTAGTGAGTGTAAGTGTTACTTGTGTCAATGGTTCTTTCACTGTAGAGGGAGAGGGTGGGAGTGAGTCCCAAATTTTTTGGGATGAAGTCCCAATTCGGTTAGGATCACACAAAACAACAAGACATGCACAACTTTCAGAGGAGCAGTCCACACAGACGCAACAGTCACAACACACAAGGTAAGATAACACGTACAACACTCAACGGAAGAGTCTGGACGAGTGCAATGGTTGTTACAACAATTTTTATGTGAAAGGTTTGTTTGGTGTCCGGGAGAGTAGTCTACACGGGCGAGACATCATTAACATCATATACAACACATTTCCATTAATAGATTATGTATTACAACAAGTGAAATAGTTTAGATGTAGAACACAGGTTAAAGCAATCACAAGTGTTAAAGATTATTCTTACAACAATTACAATACATGTGTGAAAACGTGCTGGCTTGTTAGCAGGCTTTTGAATTAAGTGAAAACTCCAAGACACATTGTTACACCATACATCACTAACCCCGAGTGCGGGGTGTTGGAGCCACTACTTGCTCCTCAAAGAAAAGATTATAAACTCTCTTAGCTATGTGGGAGGAGATGAGGTGAAAAGTCCCTTGCATGTACAAATGAGGGGGTATTTATAGCCAAGGGTGAAACTGACCCTTGTGGCTGTTCAACTACCCTCATGACCATTTGACTTCCATGACTTTTCGACTTACATGACTCTATGTTCAACAAGTGGGTCTCTTGGACTTCCATGTTACATCACATTGATTGACAACATAGCCCATAGTAGAGATGTGGGTGACATGACTCATGAAATGACAATGTTGGTACATTCGTGCTACTGCTGGAATGCATGTCGAGCTATAGTTCTGCTGGGTGATGGATGTCGTCATGGTGTATCACATCTTCACCTCCGCATGGAGAAGTGCGCGAAGTCTTCGATGGTCTTTGGTGCACTTAATGAAGCTTTGGCATGTTGCTCCTTGCTTGCATGTTGGAAGGCTTGACAGGCTTATCTGTTTGCAAAGGTGTACGTTCGCCCGTTTGTCCATTGGTGAGGAAATCTCTACGTATGCATCGCTTGTTTGTATATTGGTGAACCTATCCTTCTGCATGTGCTCCCTTCGTTCATCCCATTTTTCATTTTTCAATGTTTTTTGGTGTACTTGTACCTACAGTCACTTATGATGAGTTGACATCAAATCCAAAACCTCCTAGTCTACCATGACACATGATCATTTCAGATGTAGGTGACAGGGGGAGGCAACAAGGTTGTGAAGTGGGATGATGGCTTCGGGCACTACTAATGAAAATTACGCAAGAGTCACTGAGTGATGGAGATGGGTAGTGCAAGTCAACAATGACTGTCTGCGAGCTTTGGCTCGGCTGGAAGGAAAAATTGCACAAATTTTGGAAGGGACAGTCCGGGTTGTAGGAAGGAAAGGGAGGCAAGATCTATGCAGTTTCTAGAACGAGCGGATAGTAGGGGCTGGAAGGCGAAATTTGTGCAACTTTCTAGAGGAACAGGCCAGGCTATAAGGAGGGTCAGCAGGCAGGGATTGCGCAGTTTTTGGGAGGAACTGCCCGGGTGACTGACAGCCAAGACTGCGCAATTCCCAGAGGGAAATGGCAGTTGGCTGCTGGGTTCACTAGCAAACTGCGCAACTCCCAGAGGGAACTCGCAGTTCGCTGCTGGGATCACTGGCAGCCAAAACTGCGCAATTCCCAGAGGGAACTGGTAGTTCGCTGCTCAGTCACTGGCAATAGAAACTGTGCAATTCCTAGAGGGAACTGGCAGTCTGCTGCTAGGAGATGCTGGTAGGGAAACTGCACTGAGGCTGAGAGGTTGACCTGATAATCATTTTTGCACAATTTCTAAGCTGAGCAGACTGTTGGGCAGTGGAAGGCCTGCTCATGAAAACTGCGCAAATTCTGAGATGAGCAGTCAGTCGATTGTCGGGATGATTGACTAGGAAAACTATGCAATTTTCCGAGGGAGACATGGATGGGCACTTGGTGTCTGTTTGGACTGCCTGCGCAATTTCCTCAATTATCTGAGTGAGTAAGGTAAGTGGCCTCTGCACAATTTTTTAGGGGAGTCAGTGTCGGGGTGACTGTTGGGTTCGACTGTCCAGGTGGCCAGCATGAAAGTTGATTTAATTGCTTGCGAGCAACGCAACTTGAAAATACTAGCTTGGTGCTTCTGCGCTGTTTTGGTTGACAATTGATCAAGTCGATGGAGAGGTGATGGTCTGATTGTTAGAGGAGAGTCTTGTCATCAGAAATTTAGCAAAAATGATTAAGTGTGTGAACGATCGAAAGATGTATAGGTGATCATACAAACACACACTGACATGACTTGACGACGAAACGACTCAAACCATCTGGACACACCTTTTCAACATGACTGACCAACGATGCAAGTGACAAGTGTGACTCGTGATTGACCGTTCATTCATCGAGACAATGTTTGCACGACAGTGAATGTGACTTCATGTGCGAGTGCGATAGATGCTTACATAGCGAATACAACAAGCACATATGAAGCGAAGACTTTGAGCACAACTAGAACATGGTCACAAGCATGACTTAGACACCAGAATGCAAAAATTTGAATGAAATGAACAAGCAAGACGGATGCAAAGAATCACACAAGCTCATGGAGTGAACCCGAGTGTGCGCAGTCATCAAGTGAAGATCTCAAGGGAGGCTTTGAAATTGGTGTAGGCCAAAATTTTGGAGGGTGGTTGTAGCCGCTACAACACTTGGCGACACACTGGTAGAACTCCAGTTTCTGTGTTTTGGTTCATTTCTAGCACAAGGCCTTGGTCTTTCGGGGAGTATTGAATCGCTGTGCGAGTTACTTCAGCTTCCCCACTTACCCCATGGACATACATGGTTTACCCTTTGCCAACTCAGTCAAAAAAATCAAAAGTTCAGCTTGATCTCAGTGTTTCGAATTTGGGAAGGGTAGTTTAGCTCGTGAGTTGAAGATTTTCAGAGTACAAGTTTTCATATTTGGTGTTGCTCTGCTGCCAGCAAGCCTAGATAGTACCCTGATGAAGTCACGCAGGAACACACACGTTGCTCCACTGCTAGCGAGCCTGGTCAATATCTCGGTGGAGTTGTATGCTTCACCTCTCTGCGTAGGAAGCCTTTCTCTTCTTTTGCATTTGTATTTTCCAAGAGGGTTGTGCATAGGCAGTTATTTATTATTGGGGCGGAAGAGGGATCCCGACTTATTGAGAGAAGAAGAGGTTGTTCCTTCAGAGAAGCATGTAAGACCTCTGACATAGGTTTGCTCATTTAGATTTTCCCCTTCTCCATTTCTACTAGTTGAATGAGCTCGAAAACACAGAGTAGAAGGCTTAGTATGGGCATGGGGCTTCTCGGTGTGGACACATGTTCATGGTTGGACCAAAACTTCCCTTGTAGATGGTTTGTATTTTCTGTCAAGACTTTATCGGCAAAAGGTTACAACCAAGCACAAAGAAGACGGACACAATACTGGCCAAGTGCTATAGTGTCACCAGTTCCTTCAAATTTCAGCAACATACTCTATCCAGAAACCAGAACGTAGTAGTTGGAAACACTTATTTCCGGAAACAAAAATAGTAATATATCAAACAAGCAAAAAGAACATGAACAAAAATAGTAGGCATAATCAAACAAACCAAAACAAAGGTAATAAGCAAAGAAAACAAGATGAAAACAACAAGCAACAAACAGACTATGTACATGGCACGGGTTCGGCCCGACCTATTGAGGGTAATGCTTGAGATCTTGGTCGTTGACAGGAAGGTTTTCAATCCTCTCGTCAAGTGATTGCAAGTAATATGTGTGTGGGCCAAGCTTCTCGTAGACTAGTGCAAGTCCACCGGGCTCCACTACCGGAACCTGGTGGCATTTCAAAAGACCTTTAAGTGAAGACAACACCATTGTTTCAGATATTGTGTGCAATCTAGGCTCAAATGATGGCAAGGGGTAGTTGTTTTTAATCTGGGAACAGTTCAAGTTTCTGAAATCAATGCATAAGCGGATTTTCCTGAATTTCTTACGTGCGAGATTTAAACTAGAAAACCAAATATGATGACGAACTTTACAAGTGGTCTAATGTTAGGTCCCTATAATACTAATAATGCCCCCATTACTATTATAGTTGTATCCCTTATTAATATTGTTGTGCCTCTATTGTCCCCATATTGTTATTACTATGCCCCATAGAATCCCTCTATTGTTATTTTTGTGCCTTTATATTATTATTGTTAGGTCGGCTGGTTATATTGTGACTCCTTAGACTCCTATATATAGAAAGGAGTATTTGTCATTTGAATCATCCAGAATTGTTTCATTTATGTAATGTAATGGAGGTTGCCCCCTCGAAGAGGCTGAATTCTAAGGCGTTGATCTATTTTTCTATCTTTTTGTGAGCTGGTTTCATAACATTTGGTATCAAAGCTTTGGATTCTAGGGTTTCGCTGTTCCAAATAGGTCATCGTGGAATTTTCGCTATAAATCTCTTTTTGCAATGTTTCAGAAGCAAAAAAAAAAAAACCCATTTGAGACGAAATCGCGTAGAACCTTGGGTCCAAATTTTAGAGCTTTTCGCACTATATTTGTGGAGATATGATCTGAGGAAGTTGGTATTTTTGCAGAATCCTGAATTACATTCCAAACAGGTGACCTTGGGAAAATCGTCATAACTTTTGTTTTGAGCATCATATTGCAATTTCGTAAGAAGTTACAGAGTGAGGATGGATTGTAGTTTCCTGTGTATGTTTTTTAGACCTGAAGGTCAAAATAGTGACACATGGCACTTCATACAAGTTCGTTTTTCTGAAAAGGTATATAATCAGGTCATCTTGGGAGATTGTGCATAACTCTTTCTTGGAGAATCTAAATTTGATTAGACTGGTGGCATTGGAAAAAGGACAAAGGGCTACTATAGGTCGCAATTTCAGAACTGAAAGATCTGAAATTACAGAGATACATCATATTCAATATCGAGTGCCTACAAAGTGAAAAAAAGTGTGTATTTTTTAAATATTTGCATAAGCTTGGTTTGAAAAATTAGTTTGAAGGAATTCAAAGGGAATAGTAAAGAATTATTATTGGTAATTGATGCCCTGAAGAAAGAAAATGGAAACACCTAGTAAACAACTTGAAATCTCTAGCATGACTCGTGAAGAAGAGGAAGAAATGCTACATGATATATCAAAATTACAATACCAAGTGCAACAAATGTTACTCTCACAAAAGCTAGAAGCTAAGATAAATGGCGTGGAAGCTAAGATGAATGGCGTGGAAGCTAAGATCAACGGCATGGAAGCTAAGATGGATGACATGGATGATAAGATGGAAGAATTGAAGATAAATTTGAATAAGTTGCTACAAGAAATGGTCACTAATGGTGAAAGGGTAGTAAAGGAAACTCATGATGAGAAGAAAAGAAATGTTAATCATGATTTCATAGATTCTAATGTTGGATTGAAGACCCACCATATTCCAAAAATCAATATGAGGAAGTTTGATGGCAAGGATCTCGCAACATGGATACTATAGATAGACCAATTTTTTGATCTCAATAATGTGCAAAACACACAAAAGGTACATATTACAACTTTATATTTGGAACCAAATAAGTTTGTATGGTATCAATGGCTTTGCTCTCGTAAACAAATTATCACTTGGACAATTTTTACGGAAGAAATGACATCACATTATGAGGATATAAAAAGCAACACCTTTTTTAGCCAATTGATAATTCTCAAACAAAAGGATTCAATGATGGAGCACATTGAGGAGTTCCAAAAATTGAACATAAGGGTAAAAAATATTCCAGAGGAGCATAGGATTAATGTGTTCATAGGGACTTTAAAGGAGAATATCCAACATGATGTTCGCCTTTGGGAACCTGATTCATTGGAGAAGGCACTCAGGTTAGCAAGAAAAATGGAAAACAAAATTATGGCAACTAGGAAGCCTACCACTCACAACTATAAAGATGGAAGTGTTGTTGCCCATAGCCTTTCACAACCTATAAGGTTAACACTACAATAATTGGAAGAAAAAAGAGCAAAAGGGCTTTGTTACAATTGTGATAGAAAATACACTAAAGGTCATAAGTGTGCTGAGAAGAAATTATTCTACATAGATTGTGAAGAGGAAGAAGAAAAGGAATAAGAAAGGTCAAAAGAAGAGGATATACTCCAGGAACAAAGCCTAGATAAAGAAGAAATGAATCCGACCATATCTTGTAATGCATTGGTTGGAATTACCACTTCTCAAACCATCAAGATAGAAGGACATATCAAGAAGAAAAATGTAATAGTGTTGATTGATTCAGGAAGTACCCATAATTTTATTCATTGTAAGATAGAAAAAGAATTGAATTGTTTCCTATATCTAGCACTAGAGTGTCAAGTGATGGTTGCAAGTGGAGGAACGATAAATTGCTCTGGAAAGTCCAATGCTTTCCATTCCAATGGGAGGTGCTGATGTTGTACTAGGAGTTAAATGGCTACAATCCTTGGGTACAATAGCTTTTAACTTTCAAGAACTTTTCATAAAATTTTATGCGGAAGGAAAGGAAATTGAATTAAGGGGCATTGCAAGGAAACCGGGAAAGATAATCAACTCTAACGGTATGACAAGGCTTTTAAAAAAGGAACAACGAGGTGTAATTGCACAATTATGTTCGCTAGATATTTCCACATCGAAATCATCTATTTCTCTAGATCTCAAAAAAGTCTTGGACAATCATTCCAAGGTATTTGAGACTCCCAAAGTTCTCCCTCCTATTCGTGATCACAATCATGCTATTCATTTGATTCTAGGAAGTGTTCCTCCAAACATCAAGCCATATAGATATCCCTATTCCCAAAAGAGTGAAATTGAACGTATGGTTGCAGAAATGCTTGAGGCTGGTATAATTCAACCTAGCCAAAGTTCTTTCTCTACTCCAGTAGTATTGGTGCACAAGAAGGATGGATCATGGCGCATTTGTCTGGATTATAGGGAGCTCAACAAGCTCACTATTAAAGATGAGTTTCCCATTCCTATCATTGACGAATTATTGGATGAATTGCATGGATCAATTTACTTCACCAAGTTGAATCTTCGTTCAGGATATCATCAAATCAGAATGAAGACTGAAGAAATTCCGAAAACAACATTTAGAACTCATGAGGGTCACTATGAATTTTTGGTCATGCCTTTTGGCCTTACCAATGCACCTCCTACATTTCAAGGTTTGATGAATTCCATTTTCAAACCCTTCCTTAGAAAATTTGTGTTAGTATTTTTTTATGATATACTAATCTACAACAAGTCTTGGAAAGATCATGTTGAACATGTTGATAGGGTGCTATAACTACTGGAGGAGAAACAATCATATGCAAAAAGATCCAAATGTTTCTTTGGAGTACAAGAAGTGGAATATCTGGGTCATATTGTATCTCAGAAGGAGTTAAGGTAAACCCTAGCAAAATTAAAGCCATTAAGGAATGGAAAATCCACACATCCATAAAGCATCTGCGAGGATTTCTCAGGTTGAAAGGGTATTATCGCAAGTTTATTAAGAATTATGGGAGAATAGCAACACCTCTAACAACATTATTGAAGAAATATGCATTTTCATGGACTCTAGAAGCAACAAAGGCCTTCGAACATTTTAAATAGGCAATGTTCCCAATCTTAGCTACACCAGACTTCACAAAAACCTTTATTATGGAATGTGATGCTTCAGGAAATGGAATTGGAGTTGTTTTAATGCAAGATGAAAGACCCATTTCTTTTGAAAGTTGTCCAATCAAGGGAAATTTTTTACACAAAGCTATTTATGAGAAGGAAATGTTGGCAATACTACATGCACTTAAGAAATGGCGACCCTAAGCAATGGGAAGACACTTCAAGGTAAAAACGGATGATGAACTTAAAATACTTTTAGAACAGATTATCCTATAAAAGCAACAAGTTTTGGGTCACAAAGATGTTGGTTTATGACTTTGAAATCATTACAAAAAGGGAAGCAAAATGTGGTGGCAATGCACTCTCAAGAAAGGACGAGTGTGGAAGCATTGTGTGGACCATTTCTATTATCCAACCAGATTGGATAAACGAAGCAAGGGAGGAATGGAAGAATGATGAAGAAGTGTGGGCACTTATTCGAAAGTTACAAAAAGATTCCAATACATCTGATACATTTAGCTGGCAAAATGATTTGTTATGGTACAAAGATTGCTTATACCTCTGTAAGAATTCCCAACTCAAACAAAATATTATTATGGAATTGCACACTTCTCCCTTAGGAGGGCACTCAGGATCTTTAAAAACTTACCACAGGGTTAAGAAGGAATTTTTTGGGGATGGCCTTAAATCAGATATTCAAAAGTTTGTTGCAGAATGTTTGGTTTGCCAACAAAATAAGGTTGAAACAATTAAGACCCCGGGTCTATTACAAATTTTATCCATTCCAAGCCAACGTTGGGAGGAGGAAACAATTAAGACCCCGGGTCTATTACAACCTTTATCCATTCCAAGCCAACGTTGGGAGGAGGTTCAATGGATTTTATCACAGGTTTACCCAAGTTTAAGGGAAAGAGTGTCATCATGGTAGTAGTTGATAGACTTACCAAGTATGCACACTTTTGTGCATTATCACAGCCATTTAAAGCCAATAGTTTCTACTGCATTTGTGGAAACAATTCAAAAGCTACATGGAAACCCAAAGATTATTGTAAGTGACAGAGATCCCATTTTCACTGAAATTTTTTGGATAGAATTATTTTCTTGTCTTAGTACTCAGTTAGCTCATAACTCATATTATCATCCTCAATCTGATGGGAAAATTAGATAGTAAACAAATGTTTGGAAAGATATATTCGTTGCTTTGTATATGATAAACAGACACAATGGGTCAAATGGTTGCCTCTGGCTGAATGGTGGTATAACACTTCCTTCCATACAACAACAAAAATGACCCCATTTATGGCACTTTATGGATATCAGCCACCATCCATCACATCATATTTAAGAGAAAATTATAAGGTTCAAGCAGTGGAACATCACATCAAGCGTCAACAACAAGTCCTCCAACTCTTAAAGGATAAACTCATGTTGGTGCAGAATAGAATGAAACAGCAAGCAGATCAACATCGCAGCGAAAGAAGTTTTGATGTAGGTGATTGGGTATTCCTACGACTACAACCATATAGAAAAATGTCCCTCAAGCAAGCTAAGAAGGATAATAAATTATCACCAAAGTATTATGGTCCGTACAAGGTGTTGCAAAAGATTGGTACTATGGCATACAAATTGGAGCTTCTTGCAGCTTCTCAAGTGCATCCATTTTTCCATGTTTCATGTTTAAAGAAGGTGATAGGTGACAAGCTCCTAGTTCAAACAATATTGCCAAAACTTGACGAGGAAGGAAAAATTATATTAGAATCGGAAGCAGTCATAGAAACAAGAACTCGATAGCTACGAAATCGATCAATTTCAGAGTATCTCATCAAGTGGAAGAACTTATCTGCTGAAGATTCCACATGAGATGATGAGAATTTTATACAAAAGTATCCAGAACTACTCAAGTGTTGAGGACAACAATTTTTTGAAGGAGAGGGGCATGTTAGGTCCCTATAATACTAGTGATTACCCCCTTACTATTTTAGTTGTATCCCTTATTAATATTGTTGTGCCCCTTTTGTCCCCATATTGTTATTACTATGTCCCATAGAATCCCTCTATTGTTATTTTTGTGCCTTTATATTATTATTGTTAGGTCAAATTCCTTATATTGTGACTCCTTAGACTCTTATATATAGAAAGGAGGTTTTTTCATTTGAATCATCCAAGAATTGTTCATTTATGTAATGTAAAGGAGGTTTCCCCCTCGAAGAGGCTGAATTCTAAGGCGTTGATCTATCTTTTGTATCTTTTGTGAGCTGGTCTCATAACAGTCTATAATTCCATCGGGTCTGCCCCTTATCGGCATATCACAATCGCAAATCGTAATCACATGTAATGACCCTTTGTATCAGGGATCCGTCGATCGCCCAATCACTGATCACCCCTATCAAATCCTGACGTTGATCCGGCTCATCGATCCGACGGTTGTCGTGCGATCGCACATCGGTGCTATCACATTATCACCTATCGTAATATCACTATTGCAACGGCCTTGAGGGTCTTCCCTTTGGTCATGCCGATCACCAATCCACCAATCAGATCTTGACCGTTGATCCGTGACCTCTAATCCGACGACTGACAGTCCATTTCGAGCACATAACTTACACGGGGATTAACCAACCGAAAAAGCGGTTTCCTCTCTCCTCCTGTGTGTCATGTGTCGACCAATGTAAGGGATTGGGCAGAGCCAGTCCAATACCGCTTACTACTTGAAGCCTACTCGAAATATCGCGTACTTCCCTCCTTCCAGAACTCAAAAGGTTTAGCCTATTTTCCATAAATTCTTCGGGTCTGTTTGGATGAAATGCCCACGTGCTTTATCTGAATTTCAATGTAAATCATGCTTTTATGAAGGTTTAGCACTTAACAAAGGTTTTTTAGTGCATAAGGCTAATATTAACCCTTTAGGCCACATTTAATAAGAAATGCCTCCTTTTCTAAGGTCAAGGGGCAATATTCTTTCTGCGATAACTTCTTCGTTTGGAGTCTGTTTTGGCTCGTTCAAATTCCGTTGGATTCATAATGAACCAATATACAATATGAGACTATTATAAAAATCATCTAATGAATTTAATTTTTCCTTTGTGAGGAACACTTTAGACTTAGGAGTCTATTCTAGATCCATTTTGGATCACACCTTCCCACTAAAAGAACTTTTGGTCTCCAAAAGACTGACATACTAATCTAAATAGGAAATGAGAGTAACAACACCCTCTTCTTTCAGCCTCCATACAATTTCCTTGCATAGTGCCTCTGAACCAAATCCTTTGAGCACTTTCCTTCCTAGATGTGCTGGTCCTCTTGGGAAGAACTGTTTTCCTCCTTGACTTCATGTAGAACTCCTGTTGAGATGGTCATAGAAGGTAGCGAAGACCAAATACTTAGGCCTTTCCTCAACTATTATTGGTTCAAAAATACCTTGTGCAAGGTTACCCAAGCCTTTTCCTTCATAGCCCATCTTGGACATTAACTTGGAACCTATGCCTCTGACATGTTTTAGAAAAGAACCCATATAAGCATTCTTAGAAGAAATTGAAGACAAACAGGAATTGTTTACCTCTTCTTCAAGCTGATACTTGAATAAGGCTTCTTTTGAAACAAAGAGTTGTGTCTCCAACTCATGCATCCTTTTCAGGTGCATATTTGCAATATGAAGTTGCCTCTCCATTTCTTGCAATTTGTCAGAAAGCAATTGCCTCTCTTCCTCCACAGAATTCAACTGGTCTCTAAGTATATTGCTCTTCCTTCCATCCTCATACATTTCTCTCACCTTTTCCATCATGATGAACAAGCCTTACTTCATGTCTCCATCAAAGAATCTTGTGATGAAGGAGGAATTTGAGGACACACTTGTAGAAGTTGTCATTATGCCAATGAACAAAAAAAATTCAAACAAGATTAACAAAGAACTTATACAAGCAACCTTTTGCAACAAACCTCTTGTGCTTTGAGGATTGCTTTGAGGTCCTTTGGGATAAGAAGAATGTCTTCAACCCTTCTTCCTTCTTGTTCTCTCCTCGACTAAGCTATCAATAGCTTTCCCTTCACCTCTGCAAACTCACACAATAGTCAGTCTGCCAACAAGCATACAATTAACCTCTGACTATTTAAACACCTTTCAGACAAGCAATCTTTGCTCTATCAATCAAGAATTCTGATCTAATACCACTTGCTATGGTATAACCATCTTTGATATCACCTTTTTTGAAGGTGGGGTTAATCAAACTTAAGCTCTGATACCACTTGATCTGAAAATGGGGCACTAAAGGCTTCTTGTCATGCTTACAAGAACCTCTCCCACTTCCAAAGCTTATATATTTCCAAGACCTGATGATTAACCAATTGCAAAATTAAAAATGCTTGAAATAGGTGTATGATTTAAGTTTTCCTTTCACTGTTAAGTGCTTTAAGTTTTGTTGCCTATGTTGATATTTAAATACATGTGATAGTAACTAAAGCAGCAAATAAACAAACACACATAATAGCAATATAATATGGACTTCACCCAAACCTCTTGAGCTATGCCTCCTTGAGCTCTAGTCAACTCAACTAGGTTCTCTGGGATTATGGCATCAATTCTTTAGAAGCTCCACACTCAACTTCATTGGTTTACATAGAAACAATGGACTTAGAATACCATCTTATCCCACTGGCTGTCCATACTTCTGCAGAAAGATCTATACTTCTCTGGACTTGGCTCCTTTAGTCAGTGCTCTGAGCTCCTTAAGATTATGGCTTCTATGAATCCCTTAGAATCCTCTTAACTGTCTCTAGAAATCGTTCTTCTATCTTTAGCACACTCTGGACACCAGCAACAACTTGATCATTTGATCTCTTTGCTGTTCTCTTGGCTCTGGCTCTGGCTCTAGCTCTCTGGCTCTAGCTCTGGCTCTCACGAGCTTTTGGGTTCGTTCAACCTCCAAGCGACCCTCTGTCCATTCTTCTCTCTGTGTTATCTCTCGGCCTCTACGCACATTCCCAAGAACCTTCCAACGACCTCCTAGGCGACCCTATGTTTAATGGTGCTCTCTGTGTATTTGTAACACATCAGTTATATTCCTCCATCATGGAAAAACCACACGTTTCCATAAAAGAATTAGTTTCCCATTGCAATGAATTGACGGGCATAGGAAACCCAACCGTTTGGCCTTCCTCCTGCAGAAAAACCGGATCTCAAAATGCATTGAATCACATCTATATCCCTCTGGGGTCGGTCCTGTCATCGCAAATCGCGATCACACAGGTAGGAGGTCCAAAAACCCAAATACAAAGGAATACAAAGAAAGTACAAAAACAAGGACTTCAAATATTATAGAATTGCACCTATAAACCCATTGGGTCTGCCATTCTATTGCAAATTGTGATCACATGGCGTATTGGCCAAAACCCAAATACACGGGAAATACAAAGAAAATCCTGAATTCTCGGATTTCAAAACTTATGAAATTGGGTCTATAATTCCACCGGGCTTGCCCCTTATCGGCATATCATAATCACATGTAACGACCTTTTGTATCGGGGATCTGCTGATCACCCGATCGCCGACCACCTTGATCAAATCCTGACCGTTGATCCCGCTCATCAATCTGATGGTTGTCATGTGATCACACATCGGTGCTATGGCATTATCACATATCACAATATCACTATTGCAATAGCCCCAGGGGTGTTCCCTTTGGTCATGCTGATCGCTGATCCACTGATCAGATCCTGACCATTGATCCACGACCTCTAATCTGACGACTGATAGTCCATTTCAGGTGCATAACTTACACAGGGATTAACTGCCCGAAAAAGCAGTTTCCTCTCTTCTCTTGTGTGCTACATGTCGGCCAATGTATGGGATCGGGTGGAGCCCATCCAATACCACTTACTTCTTGAAGCTCGCCCAAAATACCACTTACTGCCCTCATTTTGAAACTCAAAAGATTTAGTCTATTTTCCATAAATTCTTCGGGTCCATCTGGTTGAAATGCCCACGTGCTTTATCTGAATTTCAATGTAAGTCACAATTTTATGAAGTTTTAGTGCTTAACAAAGGTTTTTTAGTGCATAAGGCTAATCTTAACCCTTTAGGCCACATTTAATAATAAATGCCTCCTTTTCTAAGGTTAAGGGGCAATCTTCTTTTTGCGATAACTTATTCGTCCGGAGTCTATTTTTTCCCGTTCAAATTGCGTTGGATTTAGAATGAACCAATATACAAGATGAGACTATTTTCAAAATCATCCAATGACTTTCATTTTTCCTCTGTGAGGAACAATTTAGACTTAGGAGTCTATTCTAGATCCATTTTGGATCATTCGACCTCAAAGGCATCGGTCCTCGTCCAACAATATAGTTTGCAAAGACCAAGCAATGGTATTTGTCATGCCCTTGACCCTTACATTTCAAGCACCAAACCTCTTCTTGCACCTCCTGCGGAACTGTTCTGTCTTGCTTCAAACTTTTCATTTCAAGGCAAATATTTTGTAGCTGCGCATGGATCTGCTGAACCCCCAGGTTCAGATCCTGCATTGGTGTTTCATGCAGTCTCATTGCAATCTCCAAGGCCTCTTCCTGAGTCATTATCTTCTGTTGTGACAACGCAACCCTTAGGTGTGGTAGGAGCGAAGCCACGAACCACTCGTAGTGTTGTCCATTTGTTAAGTTCATGTTAGCCTCATGGATTTTACACTTCAACCTATGATCTAATTCCCGAGGTGTCTCACTTCGTTTCATCACGATTTCCTTGAACCCTACAATCGACTTTGCCTTAGGTTTAGACCTACTGAATTCTTTATTCAACGCGGTCTAGATGTCTTCCACTCCAGCATTCAGGTTATCATTGAGTACTTGATGTACCAGGTTAGCACGTGATCTTGTAGAGCACTAAGCAATGTTTACTTCTTCATGTGATCATCTTTAATGCCATGACCTTCCCACACAACTTTCACGACAAACTAGAACTGGTCCAGGTCTTCATTTCCCAAGCTTTTGAATAAAGGCATCTTCACTGAATTTGCAATACTGAACTGCGGTGGAGGTGGAGGTGGTATAGGTGAAGTCGTAGATGATGGTAGTGAAGTTGGAGGTGGTGTGAGTGGAGGTGGAAGTCATGGGAATCCCTATTTTATTAATTTAATATCACTTCACGGAGAATATTGCGCTACTCCCTCTTCGTCACACAATGGAGGTGAAATAAATGGACTATATTCAAGACTCTTTCTTCCTTCATTCTTGTAAGTTTTTCCGCTTCGTGTACCTCCAAACATCAAGCTAGCTGCATAACCCATTTTTCACACAAAACATCTTAATCCAGGTATTTAAAGACTTCAAGTACTTACCTCGCAGACCTTTGAAAAAGCACTGCTCTGCCTCGTTGTTGCTAACTGAGGTATCGACCATGAATTCAATCACAAATCCTCTTATGATGCGATCAAGCCAATGATCAACAACACAGGTTATCTTATCCTTAGATGCTTCCAATCTCTATACTAACTTTGAGGTCCAAACAATAGGACCATCAAGTCTCCACTTTCCTTGGCTATCCGCTAGCTTCATGATCCACTCGTATAGCTCAATCGGAAAGGAACAGAAAAAAATCTTGTGGATTTCTATATATAGGTACCTGTCTAGCCACTGTTCATTCGTCAGTCATGGGTTTCTATTCTCCTACGCTGTGAATTCATGGATCTTCCTATCCAACCAATCTCTGATCTCTTTCTTAAATTCCAATGATACGACATCACACATCTCTTATGTAGATTCTGGTCTCGATAATGGAACCATTTGTTGGCTTGGTGGGGCCCGACCCAGGTTCAGCGTTATTTAGCTAAACAAATCCGTACACTACTGGCCCTTTCAGCATCAGCCTGTGGAGCACAGACCAAAGTCTCACTCGAAGCAGTATGGGGGGATGCTGGAACCAAGTTTCTACACCCTGAGATGGTCGTGATCTCGGTTTATTCCCTCTATTCTTTCTTTCATGCAGGTTGTTAAGCTCTAGGGCTTTGTTAATCCAAACCTTTATTCCCCCCTTTAGTACCCCCATGAAGGGGTATGATTGACCTTCGCATAGCCCTAACCTATGGTTCAGGTACTTTTGTGCTGCTAGGGCAGCGTACCGTGCAGATTCCCAGACTAGCTTAAGTGTCTTACTTATCTTATTAAACAATCACAATTAGTGCCGTGTAAATAGATATCCTTACTTGCGTTCAAGTATCCAACATAATTACGTACACTCGTGCATCACATAAGCATTATAAATGAAATTCATACACAATATAATAAGATGCATTAACAGGAAATAAAGACACAAAATTTGTAGAATGCTTTTATTTAAGGATATTTTTAGATAATTACAGACTAAATTTTCCCTGCGCACATAGCTACAAGGGTCCATGCACTCAGCTGCAGACTTCTACCCTAGGCCTCTGCGCACTCAGCTGCAAAGCCTCTATCTATGCTACGACCTGAAATTTAGACTTCTCTCCTTATTGATCATGACTTATTACCTCCAAACTATGACTATCTACTTAGAGCTTACTTACTTAGCTCTTTTTATACAATCCCATGGTCTGCGGACCATGGGTAGATCTTTATAGCCGACTTTACTTTACAAAAATAAGGGCAGTCAAACCTTTATGACTCATGACACCTTCACACTTCACGACCACAAAATGCGAAGACTTTACAACTTTATTACAAAACTTGATAGATTTTAGCCCCAGAACTGTCCTTGAGGGATCTTGTTCGCAACACTTGACCATATCAAGGGAGCATCCGAGGGTTTAATGGTCTAAAACCTCAGTTGGTCTCATGGGTTGAAGTGGTTGGGATGGATCTTGAGAGTTCTGTTGCTGATGTGGAAGGTCTGTATGGTGTGTCTCCATTGGTTCTACTTCCTTAACTGACACATAGGGAGTCAAATCATATCATAGTAACTTCCCATCACATGTTTAGCCCGGTTGGCCGACTACTTGGGTAGATTTGGGAGGAGGGAATTACAACATTTTCCAAAGAAGCAATGATATAATGAAAATAATATTAGAACTATGGAGCCGAAGCTCTTCTTACAACTATGATGGATCACAGAAGCCTCAATTCTACAATAATATTAGAAAGTATGAAAGATCATTCAACAAATAGAAGAGGACATGCTTGCATTAGATAAATTTGCATGAAAAAAAGATTCTCTATGGTATTATGATCACTTGTTTTTGTGCAAGAATTCCCAACTCAAATAAAACGTCGTTTTGGAATTTCAAAATTCTCCTATAAGAGGAAATTTAGGGTTCCTAAAAATCTTACCATCAGATCAAGAAGGATTTTTTTTGGGTAGTTATTAAAAATGATGTTCAAAAATTTGTTGTTGAATGATTATTTTTCCAATAGAATAAAGATGAAATAAATCAATGCCTTATATCTTTTACGACCATTAGCCATACCAAGTCAATGTTGGGAATATGTCCAAATGGATTTTATTATAGATATTCCAAAGTTTGAAAGGAATAATGTCACCATGGTGGTGGTGAATGAACTCACAAAATCCTCCCATTTTTTTCTCTTTCTTTTAAATGAAGTAAAATAGCTACAAAATTCATGGAAATAATTCAAAAGCTACATGGAATCTCAAAGATTATTGTAAGTGATAGTTATCCAATTTTCACTAGTAATTTTTGGATTTAATTGTTTTATTTTTGGGTACTCAAATGCCTCACATATTCCCTAATAGGATGCAAGATAGATCATAGTTCCTCTTGGGATCACCATCATGTGTAAACTGGTCGATGAAAGGGAAGGAGGGTGGCTCGACCCATGCCCTCGCATGCTTGATCATGAATGTGGTGTGGTAGTATGCATGGGAAGAGTTAATTGTGATGCAATGAGTCATTGGGCTCTTAATCTCTAGGTGGTAAGGGCTCATTGATCCAAGCAACTATCTATTTTGTGTTGGGTTTTGGTTCTTGGTGGAGAGTGAAGGCTCTCGGTAAAAGTATTCTTATTTTCAACTAAGGTTAGGCGGGTCTACTTCTTAGTCGCAATTGGTCCTCTCAAGTTCATGGTTTCGTCTGTAGGGTATGTACTTCTCTTTATTCCCCTTCTCCAACTGCGATATGCATACTATTTTAATGTCTCTCGATATGCATCTATTCGTCTTCTTTGGCATTCTTTTGTCTCAAATGGGAATGTATTACCAATATCTAGTTTGGATTCTTTTAGTGGATGAATGTATGTTTTTCAATGCTGGTTATATCATTGACTTGTTGGTCTTGATCATGGAAATGAATCTAAATTCCCTACATTTGAGTTATTGCAACAATGATGTGGATTTTACTAAAATTAGACTCGGGGAGCCAGTTTGTGTAGCCTTCTTCCTGAGGTGGCAGACTTACCTTGGCTTATCTCTATATATCAATTCACTTGATCTCGGGGAGATGAAATACGGTATTGTGCGTCAATGGTGGCCATTCCATTAGACCCTTAGTTTCTTTGAAAGGCTTGAGCCTAACAAATTCTTCATCTCGCTTTCATGATATGTTCTTGTTTTAGGTCTTCAAAATTTTTGTAAGTACCCTGATTGCGAGAAAAAAATTTGGTTCGGGATCATGGTTCATTTTGTTTGGTTGAAAACTTGTGGCTTTATTGTTTAGTTGAAAAATCATATGGCTCTTCCATCCACCAATGCCAGTTCTTCTGGATGAGGTTGCATAGGCAGTAGTTGATAGTCGGGGAAACGAGGAGGCATTAGTCCATCCTCATACCAAAAACCAAGAAGAAGTGGTCGTAAAACTCGTGCTCAAATAATTAGAGAGGTGACCCAAGCCTATCATACAGGCACTCCAACCCAATTTAAGTAATTTATTTCAGCATTGGGAGCTGAATTGAATCAACGGGCAGAAGATGAAGTTCAAATAGAATATTTGCGTGACTTAGTCCCTGGCCCGGGACATACCATAGGATGCACCACACAATATAAACAAATTTTCCATCTCTACTAGATGATGAAAAATATTGTGGCCAGAGCTATCATGACCTCTGCAGTAGGCTCTGTCAAATATGATCTAGGTTTTTTAAGAAGTTCAAAAATAATTTCAACTCATCCAATTCCAAATTCAATAGCAAAATGTTCATCTTGGCCGCATTGAAAAACACATTCTGTGTTTTCCTCAGTTTGAATTACCAAGTTCCAATGCAAAGGACCCAACTCCTGTGGAGTCCTTTGATGAGTAGTAGTTTGCTTGGATATGGAAGTACTTATTTTTGTTTAATTTTCTATGATGTATATGTCGACTAGTTATCTACACTATAGCTATTTAGGTTGTAGATCATTTCCAAACATTCAATCCTATAAGGAACCAATAGACAGACTCAAACTATATCATTTTTGGATGGAATATAATGTTATTCGGTGGCCAACAGACCTAGTTTCCTAATGGGAAGGTTGAGGCCATTGAATGTCTTAACTATGGTTGTAACATGATTTTGACGAAAATGAATGAATGAAAAGGTCTTGCCAAGCTTACAAAAAAAAAATGCCTCACATCTTCTCTTACCATTCTCAACCTGATGTGAAAATTAAGATTGTGAATATATGTCTAGAAGAGTATCTTTATTTCTTTGCATTTAATAAATAAACATAATGGGTTAAGTGGTTTCCCTTGAGAGAATGATGGTAAAACACATGTTTCCATACCTGAACAAAAAATTCACCATTTATGAAAATTATGCCTACGATATCCCATCCATCACTCACCTTGAGAGGAAAGGTGAAGGTTCAAGGAGTGGATGACCACATAGAGAACTAAGAAGAGGTTATTAAACTATTTAAGGACAACTTGGCTATAAAACAAAATAGGATGAAACAACAAGAAGATAAAAAACATAATGAAATGGAATTTGAAGTGAGGAATTAGGTATTTCCAAGGCTATAAATTTCAAACCGATCTCCCTTGAGCAATGAAGGAAGGAAAATAAATTATTACCCAGGTACGATAGTTCATATATGGGTTTGTAGAGGATTTGAAGAATGGATTACAAATTGGAGTTGCTTCCATCCTCACATGTGTATATGTTTTTCCATGTTTCCTACCTAAACAAAGTAAATGGTAACATGATCTTAATTTAGATTATTTTACTAGAGATCATTAGAGAAGGGACAATCCTAACAGAACTAGAAAGGTACTTTAAATGTGGATAAAACAACTATGAAATTGAGAAATTATTGAGTCCATCATCAAGTGAAAGAACTTGCCAATAGAAGAGGCAATGTGAAGAATTTTTATGCATGCATGAAGATCCCTAACTAAACATCTATTGAAGAAAAAACTTGTCTGAAGGGGAGGGGCATGCTAATCCCTAGATATTGAGCTGTTCATATTAGTTGGATAGACCCTTTAATTGTAGTTGTATCTGTTATCTTCTATATATACTAAGGAGAAATAATTTTGGAGATCTTCCCATATTGTACATTTGTATATTGTAAAAGATGGTTTCACCCTCCAAGATTGTTCTCATTCATTCTTCTCTCTCATTCTCAAGGTCTGGAGTTACCCTTGTTTCTTTTTTTATGCTATTTGGACGTTTGGTGCATAACACAAGAAAAATATAAAGGGATTTAGAATTGGCATTACAAATTTTGATTGGTAATGAAGTTTGGATTTACTTGGAAAAGCAAAGATTTAAATATTGTCAACATAATAAGCTCAAAGTTATTTAGTGTTAGCCTTGCACCATTTTGCAACAAATTGGGGAAATGTCTTTTTAGTTCACCCATTTTTTTTAGATTGGTATACATGATGTTGTAAACGCAAACCCACCCAAAATTCATAAGCCACCACATTTGGACAATGGATTTGGCATTTTTCAACCCAAGGGTACTGTCCTCCTAGTCTTTCAACCACCTTTGGATGAAAATACTATTCTTGACATCTACACACCTCTTAGAATAAGATCACTACCACTGATAAATATGGTGACAAAGTTACATTTTGAACTCAACATAAATAAATAATAGTGTTAACATTTGAGCAAAATATCCCTAATCTATAGGAGAACTTGGAGAAAATATACCAAAGTACTGATAAAACATGTTTCATAAATTATTATATTTTTTAAATATTCTTATTTGTTATACATATCTAAATCGGAGTTGTCTATAATGCGACTTTTTGGAGATTCCGGTGATGGAATCCGGCGGAGGAAATGAGGTTAAATCTTGATTTTTAAGCAGTTAAAATGGTTTTTTAACTGCATATTTGGATTCAGCGCCCTGAAAAACCCCTGGGAGCCATTGATTGTGCAGAAACTAGCTATCAAACTTGGGATTCCAATAAATTACTACCGGATTTTGACCGGAAAAATCAGCCAGAAAGGCTTTCAAAAAGTCGCGTTATAGACTACTGCATCTAAATATATTTTTTCGAAAATTCCTTTTACACAATTTTTTATTATTATTATTATACTTGAAGGAAAACTTAATAAGATTTAAGCACTTTATTAAATTTTATATTCTCATAACAATATATATGTAAAAATGTGTACATTTACAACAATCATAATTTCATATTAACCCCTTTACTTGATATCCCCTTTACTTGTGTGCGAGTTGCTTTTTATTATTAGCAGCGTTCATATTAATGCCGCTTTCACTCATTCTAAGGAAAAACAATTTTCCCTCCATAAGCATTATGGCTAGGTGAAAGCCACTCCAGGGTCTAATCATTGTCTTGGTTCTAATTTATTTTTTCCCCACGAGTATTTGTTCTAATTTATTATTCCTATTAATATTTATTGATTTGTTCATTAATATATAGATATTAATATTTTTTAAATAATAAAACATTAATATTACACTTTTAGGAATAATAATTTTTGATTTGTTCAAATTAATACATACTACAAAATTCATATTTTTCTTAATTCTCACAAATTGATTAATAAATCATTTTTAAATGTTAATTTTTCCCCTGGGAAAATCAGTAACTTCCATTAATATTGAAAATTACATAGCAGATGCCATAGCATTACTGGCATGATCAAATGATCTCCACCCTATCCGGTGATTTCAGTGCGCATCAAAGATATGCCAAAATCATAAAAAACTCCACCCTATCCGGTGATTTTCAGTGCGCATCAATGATAAGCTAAACACTCATTTCACTGTTTGGCACTATCGCTCTGTCGCCAGATCACATACAAAAAGTTCTGTTTTGATATATATCTAATAGACAGCATACATTTTCAAATTGATAAACTCCATACTCTGTCAGCGGTTGGGACTATTGTCCCTCAGATGCCTCTGTTCTATATATGGGCGATGGAAAAACCGGTGTTCGACAGTCCCATTCTGCTCCACAATGTGCCCATCGCCTCGCGGTATTGACAAAGCCTCTTTTGATAGTTTGTCCGCCTCACAATTGTGTTCTCGGTAGATATGCACGCAGGTGAAATGTACAAAGGCAGCTTTGAGGATGAGTGTATTTTGGAGTAGATTGCTGAGAGAGTGAGAGTGACATGTAGTGGCATTATTTATCCAGTTTACAACCACTAATGAGTCACCAAAAATATTGATCTGAGTGAGCTGTTGAGTTAATGCAAATTGTAGGAGGTTATGTAAAGCAGAGAGCTCAGCCAGGTTGTTTGATCCATTTCCGAAACCCAGTTTGGCCAGATATCTATGCTGATCATTTATGTGTAGGACAAAACCTCCACCGCACCCGGCTTGATTTGCTACCCCGTCGAAAAAGCCCCAAGGTATGGATCTGTCAATCTCGGGCATGGGCTGAATGGTTCTGGGCCTGTGTGGTGGCAGATCTGGAAGCAACTGATATGCAACATTTACAGCAACTTCAATCCGGCAGCTCAAGATCGGTCGATCCTCGAAAATAGCTCTGTTCCGGGCGAGCCAGATGTACCAGGTGACCACTGGGGGGAGGTTGATTGCTTTTGAGCCCAGGTGGTTTTGATACCAGCTACCCCAAGCACTCTGTATATCAGGTCCGCTCCAATGTCCCGAAATGCCCAATTGTTGACAAATATTTCTCCATAAGGCTTGGACAGTCGGGCAAAGAAGAAAAATGTGGTTTGTGTATTCCGCCTCATTTTTGCAGAGGGTGCACCAAGTGGGTCCGTGTATGGCTCTGCGGATCAGCTGTTCTCCCGTAGGCACGATACCATGGAGAGCACACCAGAAAAAAAGCTTTGATCCGGGAGAGGCCTTAAGTTTCCAAATGATCTGCCACCACGGGTGTATCTGTTCCGGAGCTCTGTGAGCTATAAGAGCATTGTAACCATACTTAGGTGCATAAGAACCATGGTCCGCAGGGCACCAAATAAGTTCATCAGGCCCTTGTTTGATGCGAATGTGAGAATCAGTTAATGCCATAGTATAATGATCCCATTCCTGATGCCATTGTACAGGGAGGTCCAAAGTTTGAGCAGATTTCCAAGCTTGAGCAAGGATGTCTGTACGCTGAGGATCGACAATCTGTGCAAAATGCCGAATTCCCCGGGACTGTAGGAAATTGATAAGCTCCTGATTTAAAACATGTCTGCCCCCGCTGTTATTCCATGGGTCCAAGCCAATCCTGCCCGTCATGCCATCATTTATGCGCCAGGCCAAGTTGTCTCGAATGAGAGGGAGGGAATCAATCAAGGCCTTCCAAACAGAGGAACATCCTTTCGATGACCAGGTCGGTAGCCGGGCCCAATCCAACATGTTTTGAGGCCAAATGTATTTATGATAAGTAACATGTGTCCACAGATTTTGACTCGAAAACAATGTCCAACCCATCTTGGCAGCAAGTGCTTTGGCAAAATCCGGGAGATCTTTGAGTCCCCAGCCACCCCATTTTTTGGGCAAAGAGATTTTCTTCCAGCTGATCCAAGCAAAAATTCTTTTCTCCTGGCTCCCATTCCATAGATAACGATTGCACAGCTGCTGCAGTCTCCCCAGGATATTCCTTGGGATCCAGGCTAGTGCCATCCAGAAGACCGGGGTGGCCTCTAGCACTGATTTGATTAGCACCAGTCTGCCGGCCCTAGATAGATATCAGTGACTCCAGCCTATAAGCCTCTTTTCTAATTTGGCCACCAACCAGACCCAATCAGCGATCCTCTGGCAGGTGGGCTTCAGATTGAAACCCAGGTATTTGAAACCGCTATCCAGAGGGTGCACCGAATAAGGAAAAGCCTGAAGGGCCGTCCGAGTCTCCTGAACAGATGTGTGAGCGCAGGTGATGGTGGACTTCGATTGATTTGGCTGCATACCTGTAGCTGCAGAGAATCTTTGCAAGATTTTCAAGAATGTCCGAGAGTCTCTAATACTGCCATCAAGTAGAATAAGAACATCGTCGACAAATAGCAGATGTGTGAGGTAGCACAAATCTGAAATGCCAAGACCGCCAATTTCTCCAGCCCTCTTAGCATCTTCCATGAGGCGGCTGAGGCCTTCCATGACCAAGAGAAAGAGAAGAGGAGATAGGGGGCATCCCTGTCGCAGACCTCTTTCTGAGTGAAAAAAGGTGGAGGCCGAGCCATTGATGAGGATACTGAAAGAGGGAGAGGTGATGCAGGCCATGATCCAAGAGATATAAGAATGTGGGAACCCCAAGTGTATGAGAATCATTTTCAGATAGAGCCAGCTGACACGATCGAATGCCTTCGAGAGGTCAATTTTGAGAAGGATGGCTTTTAGTTTCTTAGACCAGATGGAGTGAAGGGCTTCTTGTGCAAGTCCAATGGCCTCATGAATTTGTCTGGATTCTAGAAAGGCAAATTGCTGCGGAGCAATGGACCTGGAGAGGATAGGTCTAAGCCGATTGGCAATTATCTTTGAGATAATTTTATATAGGCAGTTACACAGTGAAATGGGGCGGTAGTCATCAAAGGATGCAGGGGTATCCGATTTGGGTATGAGGGCAATAAATGTGGAATTGATGGCATGATAAATGGTGCCTGTAGCTCTGCTTTCCTCAACCACCCTCAGTAGATCCTGCCCCAGCTCTTCAAAGAAGGCAAGGTAGAATTCGATGGTCCATCCATCGGGACCTGGGCTTTTATCTTTCTTGAACCACTTCAATACCCCTTCAAGCTCTTCAGCTGTAACATGGTCTGTTAAAACCGCCACATCCTCTTCCTCCACAAATCGAGGGAAGTGATTAGCCACATTGATGATGTCCAATAAATTGGCTTCCCGGGGGCTCTTGTACAGGTTCCTAAAATGGGTGGTGCCCAGATGTGCAAGCTTTTGAAAATTGTCTGCAATATCACCATCCGGGGAAGGGAGCTTCCAGATTGTATTAGAAACTTTCCTGCTCTTTGCATAGCTGTGAAAGAACTTGGAGTTGTCGTCCCCAGCTTGTAACCATAATGCTCTGCTTCTTAATCTAATAGATTCCTCCCTCTCGTTGAGGATCTTGGCTCTTTGTCTCTCCAAGTCGATAAGTCTGTCTTTGTCATCCGCAGAAATGAATCCCAGGCCTCGATCGTCAGTCAGAGAGAAAAGATCGGCCTCAATTTGGGTAAGCTGAGCAGTATCCCTCTCCAATTTCGCCTTTGCCCACTGAATCGATATATGCTTTAATTCAGTAAGGTTTCTGCAAAAACCTTTAGCATAAGATTCGCTGTCATTGATAGGATGAGTTGACCAGTACTCCTTGATCAGCTTGATGAATGTAGGGTCCTTCAGCCAGGTGTGGTTGAACTTGAATGGTGCCTTGGGTTTCTTGGAAGGGCCAAGTATCTCCATATAAATCGGATTATGGTCCGATATCCCCCCCGAGCCAACCCATTGACGGAAGAGATGCACACGCTGGATAAGAGGTTCTTTAAGGAGAAATCTGTCAAGTCTGCGAGCAAGGGTAGCGTCCCCAACTCGTCTATTCCGCCAAGTAGGAAGTGGGCGCTGCATGGGAACATCTATAAGATTTGATTGCTCGAGCAGATTGAGCATGAAGTTAGTGATGGGATCAATTTGAGCATCTGATCCCCAGGATTCCCTGAAGCCCAGCGAGAAGTTAAGGTCACCTCCGATGATGACATGATCTTCATTCAGTAAGGGAAGCTGAAGAATGTGCTACCAGAATGCTTCTCTCTGAGAGCATGGCGCATATATATTGACAATTCTAAGATCCATGCCGAGATCTGCAGAGAAGATATCCATTCCAATGAATCCTGCCCCCCCCCAACTTGAAATTAAATTGATGGTGCGAGAGTTGATCCCGATGGCGAGCCCCCCAGACCAGCCCACAGCGTCATTAGCAAAAAAGTTCCAACCAGGGATCAAGGTGAGCATGGATCGGGAGCATTGATCAGCAGAGCAGAGGGTTTCCTGTAACATGATAATATCAATAGGCTCAGATTCGATGAGTCTCTTCAAGGCTAGTTTTTTGGGGGAACTAGCCAGCCCTCGACAATTAAATGAAAGACACTTCATGGAGGGATGCTTCTAGGGGTATGTCCCGCTCTAAGGACCCCGACTATGGTCGATTGTCTGCCAGAGACCACCTCTGCCCCAGCAAGTTTAATGGCTTTAGAGAGGTGGGATTTTCTCCCTCTGGTGTTCGAAACACCCCCATCAGAACAAACAATGCCCAAACCGGAATGTCCGATTGGGTTCTCTTTGGCAGGATTTCGAGATCTAAGATAATATGGATGTGGAGGGGAAGATGCCTGCGGGGAGGAGCAATCCTGAAGGGGAGAAGTGGTAATAATAGGGACCGTTGAGATGGGGGGAGAAGAAGAGGGGGGACAGTGAATCATAGGAGAATGAGATGAGGGGCCAATGATATCATTCGATGAAGGAACCAATGATATAGGAGATCCAGAGAGCAGATCCGATCCAGCCGTCGAGCGAGGCCTAGTGATAGGGGGCGAAGGACGCCTGAGCCCAGAGACGTCCACAGTTGCTGAAGCTGGAGGGGATGGACCGACAGAGGAAGACCGAGGAGCACTAGGAGATACCATCCAGGATGGCTTCGGGATATTCTTCGTCGAGTCTTCTGCTTTCTTGTTTAGAGGGCAGTCCTTAGCGAGGTGACCGACTTCATGGCACCTTCTGCACCGGAAGGGGATTCCTTCGTAATCCAATAGCTGTAGCCTGATGCATCTGCCCCATTGGAGCGTAATTTGCTTCTCCAGCCCTTCCCGGGTGTCCATATGAACCAAAATCCGTGCAAGTGTTCGGCGCCCGGATTCCACAAATGAGCGATCGAAATCCAAGAAGGTCCCGAGAGCATTGCCAATCCGAATGAATACTTCTTCGGCCCAGAATGGTAGAGGAAGACCAGGGAGGCGGACCCAGATCGGTCCAACACCAAGCTATTCCCGCTCAGGTTCAAAAAGAGGACTCCAGCGCTTGAGAAGTACCGGAGCCCTTTCGATATGCCAATAACGCCCCAGAACCATATCTGTCTGACTTTCCTTTGAGAACTTTAGGGAGAACCAGCCCCTAGGGAGGACATGAACCTCTGGCAGGTCGCAGAACACATCGCCCCAGATCTCCTTAACCCATAGAGTGAGTCTCTGCCTTGAGAAGGATCTGCCCCGGACGTGTCCTACTAACACGGTGTTTGCGATATCCACATACTCTCCGAGCGGCTTCGATTCGTCAAATGTTATGGAGATGTCCCGTGACGTAGATCGCACACAGTGAACCTTCTTTCTGCCGGATCGAGGGGTCGACGGGTGGTCTACCAGAGGGTTGGTGATGCCATCCCTTGATAGGAGATGAGCAGGTCGAGTAGAACCCGCAGGGGGATCATTACAAAAAGAGGAGCGCAAACCTGAGGTGAGAGGATGAGCATCGGGGATAGAGATCGGCAGAGGGAGAGGCACTGATGAGGAGGGCGGAGCTTGAGGATCAATCGAGGATGAGGGAGGAGTATCCGAGGCCAAAAACGGCAGAGAAGCAGGCGCAAAACGAAGGGTCTTCGAGGGGCGGTGATCCAGTGGGGAAAACACCTGCAGATGCAATGGAGGAATGATGTACATAGGGCGAATCGGATGAGAGGTAGGATGGGAACCCAGGGACCGATGACGAGGAGGAGGGCACCGACTTAGAACGATGTCCAAAACAGGGGTTCCCAAATATGATTTTGTCCGGCGATGGATCTGCCGAATAGTCCACCGATTCAAGCTCCAGGTCATCCATATCTGACACCTTGTCGGCACCGAAAAAGACAGTAGCGAATGGCAGAAGGTTAGCTGCAGCAGGGGATTCAGGATCGAGCTCGCAGTGGTGGAAAAGTTACTAACCCTAGCCTCTACGAGCTGCAGTAGATGCGCAAGAGGTTTGCCCTAGCCCAGACCTTTGCGCGAGCGATCCATCCCGAGCCAGAGCCCTGAAATTATCTTATCTTAAATGTTAATTACTTCAACCACCTTATAAATAAACATATTTGACAATTTTGAATATCTTTTCCTTGTCAAAAAATATAATAAAATATTTGCAATATCTAGATTTTGATTTAGTGAATAAAATTTTATTATTTTTCTAAGTCTCAATATATTCCAATATTTTGTTACAGTGAGAGGGTTTTCTCTCCATTCTTACCCATGACCATTTTCATCGTCCCCATTATCGTCTCATAAAATTTGAGCTCCCACTTGAGTTCAAGCATATTCTATTTTCTTTCTTTCCCATTAGATATCACATATTGAGAGAGAGAAGCATGTTGCTAAAGCACAAGGTCAAGAAGTGATCCAGGTGGCTCCAGAGGCACACACAGAGGACAAAGAGGGCTTATGAAAGCTCAAAAATCAAAGTGTTTGAATTATGCTCAAACCAGGTTCATGTTAAAGATTTGGTCGTCGTGATCGTGGTGGTGCAAATGGTTCGTCAATACGAGTCCGGATGAGGAAGATAGACGCAATCAAAGTTTTGGTTGACTTTTGCTAACTAGGTAGGTTAATGGAGACACAATTTGGAATTTTTCCAGCAGACAAAATCTGGCCAACTCCGTCCAAATTCTGGGTGAAATTTGTGCCTCATTAAAATGACTCCTATGCTCAAATTTCGGAAAATTAAAAAAAAGGCTATATTATTAAAGAATAAAAACTATATATATATATATATATATATATATATATATATATATATATATATATATATATTATAATATATTTATAATATAAAAAGGAGGTGGTGGGCCACCAACCCCACCACCCCACACCTCTCTATTATAACCATATACCATAGTAAAAAGCTAAAGCTGGTGGGATTTGAACCCACGACCGGCAGGTCAGCTAGCCCCACCCACATGGCAGCCCCATGGTGAACATCAAAAACCAACGCCCCCCATTTAATGCATCCTCAAACATTAAAACAACGCAACAGATTGTGGAGGTTATGGGGTGGACCGCCCAATGCGGACCCGATCCCCACCAAAAATTTATGTATGCAGTTATTAAAAATGGAATTTTGAGTTAATATGGATGGGTCGAGGATTGACCACCCGACCTCCTCCTTATAATTCAAATCTCATACCAACCTGCCAAACCACATTTCGTTGACAACTCTGCCTATTAATTTATTATATAACCCAAATTTCATTTGTACAAGTAGCATGGAGGAATCAGGAGTGGGCACGAAATCGAGACGACATTATTTCAATTAATTTTTAATGCAGGTGAAACCATGAAGGAGCAAAATTTCCAGGAGGGTGAAATTTTTGCAGTGTCCAAATTGGAAAATTTTTATGTTGATCCTACACCTCTCAACGACATGAACCCAATGGTGTAGTCATTTTCTTGATCTAAGCAGCTGATTTGCAGAGGACCTGGAAGAGGGAATCTTTGAGGAATCTAAGGGGAATCTAAAAGATTCCTTGAGCCCCAAATTTTCACTTTCTCAGAATTCAAAAATTTGATAGTCAATTTTGCACTATTTGAAGCCACTAATCTAATGGTGCATTCATATTTTCCATTTGCTCATTTCATTTTTTAGCCACTTTTCTAAGTGGAGTGCAGGTGTCAATATTCATGTGTGAGCAATCATTTCCATTCGATTCGACACCATGAGATCAATGCTATGAACAACTTCAGCAGCATGACATCCTTTTCTTCAGATGGCCCCAAGATGTGAGGTATATGCAGTTTGTTCATGTACTTCTTTTACTATGCATTGTGCTACACAGATCCTTGTTTGATGTTTGATGTGGGATCCTATTTCTTACTCGTTTTCATGATTCTTGCTTGATGTGATGCAGAATCATTTGAGGGATGTACTCATTGTCATGATTCTTCATGTTTTGTTTGAGATCCCTTTTTTGTATGTTGATGGGATACTCATGTGTCACCATCCATGTTTGCATTGAGATCCATTCTATGCCATGTTGGCGAGATGCTCATTATTATCATGTATGAGTTTGTGTCATAGTGATAGGAGTCCTTTTGACTTAGAGTTCCTGTAGCGAAACATCTCTTAGAGCCACTCCTGTGTGAGAGAATTTTCCTTGTATGATAGCGACATCTTCTCTTATGTACATCATCAAATTGACAACGCTTAATGCAGCAGTCTACACCATCTTGACACCAGGGCTCAGAGATGTATTCCCTCCTAGACGAACCCCGTTGTCAATGACTTATTTTTTCATGTGCTAATGATTGTCATGTTCCTCTTCTTTATTCACTTATGTTCTTTTTAAAAATGCAATTTAACACATAATGAAAGTAAAACGTCTTGGAAGGGTCCTTTGTCACACCCAGACCCAGATCAAGTGGTATCAAAGCATTCTTTGCATGGATGTGAATTGCAAGCGTAAAAATGTAACGTGTAGTGATAGAGGATGAAAAAGAAATGTATGAGACCATGCTCAAAATTTCCAAAAGGGTGGAAATGATGTATGAAACTCTACAAAAAGAGACAAAGGAAAAGGAGTGATTGTAGCTTCAGGTGCAAGCCACAGAAGAGGCCCTAGAAGAACTAAAGCATAAAAACCAAAATATTCAAACAGATAACGTCGAATTGAAGATGTGTCTATGTCATGAAGAGAAAGAGGAAAAACATAGTTTACTACGACAGTTGCAAGCTAAGGACAAGGCCTTGGAAAAGCTGCAACGTGACCCATGTGAGGTGAAAAGTAGTTGTCTGTCTTCATGTATGTTCCCAGATGATGATTTCATTTATTTTTTAAATCATACCACATGAATTGGCTCGAAACTGTTGAAGAGAATGGGGTATGAAGGAAAGTGATTGGGTGTTAATGGCCAAAGCATTGTCAACCCCATCAAAGTAGAAGAATTACCCCGTCAGGTAGGAATTGGGATTGTTAGAAAGGAAGTTGGGGAATGTGTCGAGACAACTAGTGAACCACCAACAACAAATGATGAGGAATCCTCATGAGTTCTTTCCAAATCAACAGAGGAGGTAAAAAATGTTGATTTCCTTTTAGTTTCATTGTCACATAGTATGATTTCTATTGTATATTTGGAGATCCCAACTACAGGGAAAAACATGAGGCTCCTTACCAAAACGAGGTACAAGGAGTAAAAATAACTTGGTGTTAATAACCAAGACATGACTCAACAATTGGAGGTTGTGCAGAGACCTCAATTTGTAGGCTCGAGATACACCAAAGGAGAATGCTCGAAGGTGTCAGATTCTTCTGAGACACCGTCGAAATCGTCGAGGAAAGAGAATGATGGGAACACATCCCCATCATCCCATGACAATTTCCATTGCAAGGAAAGAGCTGAGGCAAGCTCTCATCACCATACTTACACCAGAGATGACAAGGAAAGGTATAACCACTCTCAACATTCAAATGTTCATTTAGACTATAATCATGTTTTTAATAATGGGCATAAAACATGGCATCAAAAAACATGTACCTTTTGTGGATTACATAACCATACATTTTCTAAGTGTTGGAAAAGAATGGTAGCACACAAAAGGATGGGGCATGAAATACCCACTCAACAGCAGGTAAAGAAACATGTTAAGCAGATCTGGAGGAAGAATATGTATTGCTGTCATTGTGACAGAAGTGGCCATCAAAGAGCCACTTGTTGGAGGCTCCATCCATAGAAGCACCTTAAATACAAAGTGTTGGAGCATGAACCAGGTGAAGCAGTTGTTCAAACATCGAATGTGCCACTAGGAGGTGACCCATTCACCTTGATACGTGCAAAATGGTTTCTAGATATGTTAGCTTGTCATGGTCGTGCTTTTGTAAATCATTCGTTTCATTTTAAAATGTAAAAGTGATTATGTGTTTTCCATCACTTGATTAACAACAATGATGTCTGGTCTTGTTTTGAGTTGCATGATAATATGTGAAAGTGATGTTGTGTTTCCATCATTTGTTAAAGAAACAACAGTGTTTGGTCTTATTCTTGTAAATCAAGTGTTGCAGTGATGATGTGTTTTCCATCACCTGTCAAAGCAACAATGATATGTTGGCATTGTTTTCATAACTGGGGTATTGTGTCTATTTCAATGTAAACTTGCCCACCGAGTATGTGTTATAAACGTGGCAAGTATGAGATGTTAGGTCATTAGTTGGTCATGTAAGACAAGCATGTAATTTGAAAAAACAATGTACTACAGGTTGAGGTTGTAGGTGTCATTTCATTGCTTAAGGCTTCGAAGAACAAAGGTGAAGGAAAGGGAAACAAGGCCTTTTGGGATGCTTGTGATGTAGACAAGGTACAAAGAAGTTGCAAGTTATTTTTCATGCTTTTGGATGACCAACAGCTCCTTAGTGGGGAGGATTGATCTAGGTGGCTCTAGAGATGCACACAAGACAAAGAGGGCTTATGAAAGCTCAAAAATAAAAGTGTTTGGATTATGCTTGAACTAGGTTCATGTTAAAGACATCGTCATCATGATCGTGGTGATGTGAACGATTCGTCAATCTAAGTCTGAGTGAGGAAGATAGAGGCAGTCAATGTTTTAATTGACTTTTGCTGACTAGGCAGGTTAATGGAGACAAAATTTGGAATTTTTCCGACAGACGAAATCTGACCAGCTTCGGCCAGATTCTGGGAAAAAAATTTGCCTCATTAAAATGACTCCTATGCCCAAATTTTGAAAAATTAAAAAAAAAGGCTATAGTATTAAAAATTAAAAAATATATATAATATAAAAAGGAGCTGGTGGGCCACCACCCCCACCACCCCACGCCTCTCTATTATAACCATATACCATAGTAAAAGGCCGAAGCTAGTGGGATTTGAACCCACAGTCAGCGAGTCAGCCAACCCCACCCACGTGGCAGCCCCACGGTGAACATCAAAAACCAATGCCCCCCACTTAATGCATCCTCAAACATTAAAACAACACAACAGATTGTGGAGGTTATGGGGTGGGCCACCCAATGCAGGCTTGACCCCCACCAAAAAATATGTATGTAGTTATTAAAAATGGAATTTTGTGTTAATATGGAGGGGTCGGGGTTTGACCACCTAACCTCCTCCTTATAATTTAGATCTCATACCAACCTGCCAAACCACATTTCATTGACAACTCCGCCTGTTAATTTATTATATAACCCGACTTTCCTTTTCATAAGCAACATGGAGGAACCAGGAGCGGGAATGGAAATAAAGATGACATTATTCTAATTAATTTTTAATGTAGGTGGAACCATGAAGGAGCAAAATTTCCAAGAGGATGAAATTTTTTCAGTGTCCAAATTGGACAAATTTTATGTTGATCCTATATCTCTCAGAGACACGAACTCGACGGCGTAGTCAGTTCCTGATCTGAGCAGCCGATTTGTAGAGGACCCAGAGGAGGGAATGTTTGAGGAAACTAGGGGCAATCTAAAAGATTCCTTGAGCCCTAGAGTTTTATTTTCTCGGAATTCAGAAATTTGACAGTCAATTTTGCACTATTCGACACCACAAATTTGATGGTGCATTCAGATTTTCCATTTCCTCATTTCATTTTTCAGCCACTTTTCTAAGTGGAGTGCAGGTGTCAGCATTCATGTGTGAGCAATCATTTCCATTCGATTTGATGTTGTGAGATCGATGGTACGAAAATCTTGAGCAGTGTGACATCCTTTTCTTCAGATGGCCCCAAGATGTGAGGTATATCCAATGTGTTCATGTACTTCTTTTGCTATGCATTGTGCTACATAGATCCTTATTTGATGTTTGATGTGGGATCCTGTTTCTTACTCGTTTTCATGATTCCTACTTGATGTGATGTGGAATCATTTACCGGATGTACTCGTTGTCATAATTTGTCATGTTTTGTTTGAGATCCCTTTGTTGTATGTTGATGGGATACTTATGTATCTCCATGCATGTTTGCATTGAGATCCCTTTTATGCCATGTTGGTGGGATGCTCATTATCATCATCCATGAGTTTGTGTCATACTGATAGGAGTCCTTTTGACTAAGATTTCCTGTAGCGGAACATCTCTTGGAGCCACTCCCGCATGAGGGAATTTTCCTTGTATGATAGTGACATCATCTCTTATGTAGATCATCACTATTAACAACACTTAATGCAGCAGCCTATGCCATCTTGACACTGGGTCCCAGAGATGTAGTTCCTCTTGGATGAACTCTGTTATCAACGACTTATGTTTTCATGTGTTGATGATTGCCATGTTCCTCTTATTTACGGCTTGAAAATGTATTCACTTATGTTCTTTTTAATAATGCAATTTAACACATCACGAAAGTAAAAGGTCTTAGAAGGGTCCTTTGTCACACTCAGACTCGGATCAAGAAGGACCCATCCCACTGAGGCGGATCTATAGGCCCATTTCTTTAATTTCTCCTCACCATGTGTATCATTTTGATTAATATATTAATTATTCATATTATCCATTGGGTTGCTACATTTTATTTTTGTTGTTATATGTTTCTATTTGCATACTATATTTTTTTTAAAGGTTTTTCTAACATTTTGATGCAAATTTGAAGCATATACACAACCATATTTTGTTGTTAGGGTTTTAAGTCACCTATAACTGAAGTGAAGGGATTTTCACTCACTTGCAGGAATGCTCCATACTAACAAATGGTGACACCACTGGTGTAGTAATTCAAAACTTTGGTGACTGTTGTTTAAGTTATTTTCAATATTTTTCCAGCTATTGTGTTTCTCTCAATTTATATTTTTAGATTTCTTATATTTTCTAGAAAATTCTTTATTTATGTTGGGGTTTAGCATCTTTCCACGAGTCACAAGTACCAACTGAGCAAGAGACGTCACAATATGGGTCAGATCTATCAAGTGAAAGAATCGAGAATAGAGCACACTTTTTAGGCCATAATCTTCTTCTGGGCGACAACACTTTTCAAGCCATAATCTACTTCTAGGTGCACTTTTCAGGTTATAACCTACACCCTCCTTTTTTTCCAGAAAAATTTCAATTTTTTTAGTTTTTCCCTAGAATGTTGTCTGTGTGTTGAGAAGGGTTTATGTTCTTTTTTAAGCCACCTCTAGGCCTGGATCCACTTAGTATCTTTCTCATTGAGGAAGGAAAAATCCCCCTATGGTTTAGAGAACGCCTCTATCATTTCAGAAGAAAATTGTTGAGTTGAGGAGTCTAATGTGCAACATTTTAAGCCATTGTTTTTCAGTACTTTTCCCATGGTTTTTCACTCATTTCAGATAGATTTTTACAACACTTCATTCCATTTATAATATTGTGTTGCTTTCCCTCTTTAGGATCCCCTTGAGAATCCTCCCATTTGCAACTCGTTTTCTGCCATTTTTTAGTATTTTTCACCTCTATTTTTTGTTGGTTTTTGCACCACTTTTTGTAGACTTTTGCCTTTAGATCCCAATCCCTTAAAAAATAGATATTTTTTCCATTTTTTTGTCTTTAAGTTGATTTTTTCCATCATTTTTTTTTTTTCTGCTTGATTTCCTTCTTAGGTGGGGGATTATGTGCTTGAGTTTTTTGTTCATTTTACTGTTCATTTTCAGTACTATTTATAGCTTATACACTTTATTTTTAGAAGCATTAGCATCATCAAAACATGCTTAATTAAATCATCCCCTTGAAACATTTTTCACATGTGTACACCCTAAGTGAACAAGAGCTTGGTTACAACCGCCAATCCAAGACTTGAAACACTCAACCATAATAATAACTTAACTCACATGGATAGATAAAGCCCACTTGGGCACTAGTGAAAAAACAGTCTTTGTATTTAGGTGTAGGATCAATGGAATAGGCTTCCAATAACATCCATTGATTGCTTGCCTTGAGACATAGAAAATTGAAATTTTAGGGAGCTTAAAATCCTTCCCCATCCCATGGTCCAAACCAGAGCGCATTACAAACCCAATTTAGAGGGGTATAGGCTAGGTCATGATATGAGTGGTTCTCCTTGATGCTACTCAACTTGTGGTATGGAATATCATGTCATGGTTGATCACCAAGAAGCTCAAGACTCGACCACCCCCATGGGACAAAGGTAACCTTAGTGGCTAATCTTAGGAAAGCACCCTATAGGACTAGCTATGGGCAAGTAGTTGGTCCTCTACCACACCTTTCTCTACACAAATTTTCTTGTGGGGATCAGATTCCATCAAGTAAGAAGTTTCTTGGAAGGCTGTCTAAAATAGTAGAACTAGGACTTGTTTGAAGATTTATATTACCTTTAGGCTAAAGTTCATTTTTTCTTTGATAGGACATGTTTTCTTGAATTAGAGTAGCATATCATTATAGTTAGTTTACACGTGGCACCACTACACTAGGTGTTTTCTTGTTGTTTGGTACTCTTTTCATCTAACATTACCCTTTATCATTTTGATTTTTCTTTTTGTCTCAACACCATTACATCCCCTAAGCATCTGTCAAGGAGGCTTTGTATCTTTTACCCCTAGTTTCCTCTAGGATATCCTCTAACCCCTACTCAACGAGTGAGGGTCCATATACCATTCCTCCATTAAGTACCCATACAGACTCTAGTTCTTCCTCTGATTTAGTATCTTCCCAACTGCACATTGCCACCATGTCAGGTGCTAATGTGGGTGGTGGAAACCTAGGTGGTAACGAAAGTCCTAACCAAGATAACCCCACAATAAGACCCTCTTTAGGTATGGTCATGAATTCTCCATTTCTTCCTTATATGGTTGGTTTGAGCCTCCTTGATTTAATCCATCTCATTAACGAACTCCTTCTCCATAACCAGATTTTTCTCCATAACCAGACTTGGCCTCCCATGCCCTCTAAACTTCCCTTAAACATTTCCAAGTTTGAAGTTAATCCTAGGGAAGACCCCACTAATCACATTTTCTCTTTCCACATGTGGTGTTCAACAAATTCCATTACCGAAGAATCCATTCATCTTCATCTCTTCCAATGTGATGAGCCCCAGAAATGGGTAATTATATGGGCTCATTTAGCCTCCTAATTTGACTTAATCCACCATTCTCATTAGTTTATTGCATGTTTTTTATTATTTTATGCTAATATAGTGAATTGGGTTAGTCATTATGCCAAAAAGTTTAATGTGTGCTCTATGCAGATTTTTGATCAATTTTGAGACAAAATCAAAGGTTTAATGAGCACTTGGCGGCCAAATTCATGGAGGAACAAGGGAGAGGATTTGTAGGAAGGTGTCCCCTTCATTTATGATCCCTTACCTCGAATTCTCCATCAAAAACTCGGAGCACAAGGGGCAGCTAAGCAAGTCAAGTAAGACTGTTGTTATCTTCAATTCCAGGAAGTCAAGTTCCTTGATTTTAGGAGGACTGTTAGAGGTCCCCATTTGTATAAATAAGAAGGCTTAGGGACTCAGTTTTTTTAGTCAAATTTTAGTTAGATTTTATCTATTGAACAATTGTTTTTTGCACTTTAGTGCAGCTCTGCATTTCAGCTCATTTTCGAGCTCTCGCTGTAAAAAGTTTTGTGACATGATTATTTTTTGAGTAATGGAGATAAATTTCGCTTTGCACTAGCTCTGAGCTTTCTTAGGAGGCTGTAGCTCTTGGGGTTAGGCCCAACCCAAGTGCCAGTACCTCCTTTGTGTACTTTTATGTGTTTTCCTTGCATTCATAGAATAATTTATGTTATTTAGGTTAAGATATTTCTTTGTTAGTTAGGTTGTTTTTGATGATTAAGATAGCTTTTCATGCTTCAGGTTGATTTGATAGTTTGGTAATAGAAACAATCTGCAGAAAGGCCATCAAGCAGTCTTTGATCTCACCTCTCCCTGCTTGGGACCATGAGCTGAGACCAAGGCATGCTTGTTGCCACAAAACACTGTTTTTTCCTTTCCATGCAATTGCTAGTGTTAGATTTTTAGTTGGAAAAGTTGATACCAGTTGTACTTGCATGTTTAGATCTGTTCTTGCTCAGTTTTGATAGTTATCTTGCATGATTTCCTATCTATAAACTTCTTTTCATCATGTTTCTACTTTTTAAGGTCAGATTAGGTCAAAATAGGTAGATCTTTGGTTTTTCTAGTCTTTGTTCAATCAATTTTGGAAAATAGTGTGCAAAGCACCTGTAATACAACCCTGCCTATCCTTCCTCCATCATAAAACCTGCTCCAACCACTAATCCAAGATTCCTTCCCGTCATTTGCCACACTTTTCCAATTTGCCCTAATTTTTACATTCTTGTGCAACATTGCTCCCTCCATCCTTCAACAAATCCAACCACCTTCATCACTCCTTAGCTTCATTTACCAGGTCCTAGACCCTTTCACATCCTCATCCATCCTCCATTTCTACTTTCCCACTGTTTTTCCACCATCAACCCTCTAAAATCCTCCTTTGGCTCTTCCTGTAGAACATCCTATAGAATCCCTGCAAACTTCCTGTAGAAGTTCATGTGAGTAGTTTTTAGAGATCTGATCACTATGAAACTCTCTGGAAGGGTGTTAGGGACCCCTTAGGCTTTATTCTCACCTTCCCAACCTCTTGCAAGCACCCACTCCATTTCTTTTCGCTAATCAATCTCTGCACATTCAAAAACAGTTAAAGCACATGCATAATAATTCTGCAAAATTACTCAAAAATACAAAAAGATGTTTTTTCCATATTCTCCTTCAGAAGTAGCTTAGTCACCTACATTTTACCTTTCCAAGAGACAATGGCATCCATTTCCGTAATTTTCATCTCTTTTCTTGCACCAGTAGGGTTAGTTGGTAAAACTAGGGTTTTGTAGGATTTGCATTTCCTTTCAGCTTTCAGATTCTTTCCGCAAGTAGACTAGCCTCTTTTGAGTTAGATTTCATCCATCACAGTTAAAAGCTTCTTCTAAGAGCTCATAGAAGTTGGCTTAAGCTCCTAATAGACTTGTGCCAGTTGATCAAGTGACAGCCTGCGGCAAGAGCTAGTACTTGTGCATAGAACACCGTCGCTTCCAAGTTTGTTACAAACAACCGAGTTGATAAAAGTAAAGAAGGGAGTCCCAAGAGTTGTAGCATCATTGATGCAATACTGGAGCTCACCATATTTTTGGCGCCGTTTCCAGGGAAGCGTCAGAGTATTTGTGATTGCTGCTTTTCTTCTATTTTCTACTGCAACCTTCTGCTAAGTAGTTTATTTCAACAAGAGTAGAATAGTTGTTTCATTTCCATTCTGCAGTTTCATTTCCACAAAAGTAGATTAGACATTTCCTGCTTTCCTAGACTAGCATTTCAATTCTGCAAGCTTAGATTAGCATTTCAATTCCGTAATTTTGATTCTGCAAGCATAGATTAGCCTTTCAATTCCACAATTTCAATTCTGCAAGTGTAGATTAGCCTTTCAATTCCGCAATTTCAATTCTGCAAGCTTAGCTTAGCATTTCATTTTTGCAATTTCATTTCAGCAACCTAGATTAGTCCTTTCTTGCTTTCATTTCAATTCTACATTTTCATTTCAACAAGATAGATTTTAGTTAGTTACAGATCAGTCTATTTTAGTTTTTGCAGGTACAAGAAAAAAAACAACCACAAAAAAACAACCAAAAATATTTCCTTTCACGCCTCGTAGGAGTAGAGATAATTCAGGAAAATGTTTGCACAACACCCCCACTGCTTCACACAGCCAACCTTCTCTTCTTCGATGGCTGTGATTAAGAAGAACCCTTAGGTGGACAAAAAGACATATTTGAAGAACCTCTAGGGGAGAAGAAGAATAAAACATTCCTCTGGAGCAAATGGTTGAAAACAAAAATGTTGGGAGCAGTACCTTTTCTTCCAACTCAATGCTTAGAGGTGAATGTGAAAATCTGATAGAAGATTTCAAGAGTGAGGTGAGACAGATGCTTGTCATGTAAATGGATACCTTGCAGATCCAAAGGAAGCAAGAGGAAGCCGAGAGGGCTTTGGCCATCTTTTGTCTCAAGTGCACTAAAAGGCATCCTAGGAACAAATGTCCATTGCACTCCATAAAAGTGTGTTTTGTCTATGAAAGAGTCCATCCTATGAACCAGTGTCCTTCCTTGCGTGGAATTAAAGCTGCATATCAGAGGGTCAACGATGCCACTGAACCACTCTCTTTCATGAACCAAAGGAGGCCACATGGACCCAAAACTTACCAGGAGGGAATTGAAGGGACATCCCAGACCTATTACAACCCCTACCAAGTCACACTCTTACCTTCTTGGGGCCCCCTGCTCACCCTTCCTGGTCCACACCCCCTCCTTGGTCATATCCTCCTTATCATGCTCAACCAGATTCTCATCCATTTCACCCCTATGCTCAGCCACAACCTCAGTGGAATGCACCTCATGAGGGGTGGAGGCCCTAGTACAACTCTCCTCCCACTCCTTTACCTCCACCACCGACTCAACCACAACCATTACCTCCTACTCCACCAAGGCAACCCCAAATACCTGCTCAACCGAACCCAAACCTGAACAACAGACATGCCCAGCAGGTATATAATAGGGAACCACCATTTCCGAACCCACACATTGGAGTAGCTCAACCCAATTGCAAAGCTGAGGTACAACACTTCCAAACAACTTCTCTTGAGTTCAATGATATTCACCATAGCTCAGGATGAGTATTGCAAAAAAGAGATTATATTAATAGCATTTAGGGACCACATCCAGTAAAAGAAGATTCAAAGGAGGAGATCAAAGGACCATGGGCTACACTTGATGAAGAGAAGACATCAAAATCAGAGATCGAGAGAGCTCCCTCATGGTTACCATCAAATCCTCCATGTACTCAAGAGAAAAATCAACAAAAAGAGGAAAATGCGAAGGTCATGATAGAAGAAGACATGAAGAATGATACAAATCAGAAAAAGGACCAAGGACATCACAACTATATTGAGATATGGTTCCAGACAGTCACTAAGTTGCAGTAGTACTCTCTTCCTCAACTGTGCTTGATCCTTTCAAAGTCAAATCATTTGGTCTCTAAAATCTGGATACTTGTCAAGGCATGCATTTCAAGCATCCACATCATTTTGTCTATCATCTCGATGTGCACATGGCTCCATTGGAAGTAATCTTATACTTAAAAATGATTTTGTTTTTCAAGTAGTGTAGGGTAGAAAAAAAAGAAAAAAGAGAAAAAGTAAAAAATGAAAAATAAGAGAAAAATAAAAATCTAAGGTGAAAACCTCCTTAGAGGCGCCTCAGATTGGCTCATTGATTGAAAACCTCCATGAGGTGGCCAATGGGTTAGAAAGAAGATAAAAGAAAAAGGGAATAACATCCGTGGGTGAAAATCTCCCTTGGAGGCACCCAAGGTAGGCAATTAGGGTGAAAACCTCCTTGAGGCACCCTAGTTGTTTTAAAAAAAAAAGAAGAAAAAAAAGAAACATGAATTTCCAGTTGTATTGCAAGTCTGCAAGAGAACTTCAGGAAACAGTAGCAGGTGCCAAGAAAGCTCTGAAACCAATAACAGTACCTATCCTACCTTCCCTCACCCTTCTCCATCATTCTTGACATCCTTTCCATCTCACTATGCTTCTTTTCTTAAAACTGTGTTTTCTATAGGAGGATCCTGTAGAAATTACAGAAAGCTAGAAATGGACTTCAAAAGCAGTTTATAAATCCTCCTATAGTCTTCAAACCGCTCTTCCATCATTTCCTTGCCTGCATCACACCCCAAGCTCATTTTTCTTACTATCCAAAAAACTGCAGAATGCTCTGACACAAAAATACATAGAGCAGAAATTTGTTTTTTCCCTAACTTGAAAACCGTGCATCCATTTAAAAAACTGTTTTATGGGAAGTTGTATAGAGATGATGACAACATGCCCAAACAATTTCAGCCAATTCTAGTTCATGGTTTCCAAGAAATCAGCCTCCATCACCTTCATCCATTTTTTAATTTTCTCCATATTCATGCATCCATTTCAAAACTTGTTTCATGGGGAGATGCAAATGGGTGATAGTAACCTACCCAAGCAATTTCAACCAATTTTAGTGCACAGTTTCCAAGAAAATGAGCTCTATCACCTTCAACCATTTTTAATTTTCTTGAAATCTGTGCATCCATTGACCATACTTTTGCTATGGGAGGTGCGTAATGATGACAGAAAGATGCTCAGAAAGTTTCAGGTCAATCCAGTCTATCGTTTGGGAGCTATGGACAAAACAAGTCATTTTCTTGCAAACATCTAGCATCAGCAACATGAGGGTGCAAATCTGAAAGTTGGAACAGACTCCTGCAGCTCAGATCCAGCCAAAGGATACCTGCACAAGAAAAATAGCCACATATCATCCACTAGACAAGCATGCATCCACAGAAACAAAGGCATGCAGCAAAAGGAAAGGCCAAAGCACATCACAGCAAACGCATTCGACTTCCAAGTAAGTGACTAAACTCGTTCCCCTGTTGCATGAATGTAATTTAAGAGTTACATGGATAGTGAGATGGTTGTGATTAAATGAGATAGGTGGTTAGGTAACTAGCCACCCTCGTCCAGTTCAGATAGCTCCTTGTCCATTTCTACAGCACTCAACCAGAGTCATGCAGCACACGTGTCTAGTCAACTCACGGGAAATGTAGAAAACATGTAGTGGCAAATGTTTTGAACTCCAGCGCAATTGATGTCAAGTGATAATTGGTAGAGAACATACATTTTCATAATAACATGCAGTGGGGACCAATAGTCTGCATGGGGCCAACGTGCACTTGGTTAGCTCACCCTCCATCAACGAAAGTCTCCATAAACAACCATAAGAACTCATCTTTGAAATACTCTCACCACCATTGTTTCCATTTTATCATCATCCCCACAGCCGCAACAAGCTCTATACCACCTTCATAGCAGCGAACTAGTCGTTCTCTGCCATTTTTCAAAACCCTCCTACTTATCAACATTCTACAGGAAGCTGTAACAGTTCTACAAGAGCAGGAACGTCATCTACAAGAAGGTTTCTACAAGAAAGGCAAAGAACAGATCTATAGAAAGAAAACTAGGGATTTTCGTCGAAATTCAAGCTCAAAATGAGGTAGGCTTGGGAAAAATTCTCTGTGCATGATTTTTTTATGTAAGGTGGTGAATTGAACACGACATTAGATTGAAAAACGAGAGTAAAAGTCTGCCTGCGCATTGAGAAAAAAGTGAAAGTCTGTATGCATATTTCACTAAGTTTACCCAAGTTTTTTCTCTGCATCTGAAATCTACTCATCATTTTTTTATTCTCCTGTAAGGAAGATATAAGCAACAGTAGAGCCCAGGCTGTGTGTGTGTGAAAAAACCCGAATTTACATATCTCTCTATGAGATGAGAAAAGAACCCGTGTCCTTATGCTCTGTTCTGTAAAAAAAAAAAAAAATCTTTTCATAAACAAACAGTCAAATTCTGGGTGACAACAGTTTTAAAACAGAGGAATTATTTCCATTTGATATTGTAAGGAGCACATGAGAAATTCCTCCTTTGATCTAAAAAAAAAACAAATTCAGCTATCCTTTGTTTCAGTGATTCACTGTGTTTTTTGTTCCCACCTGAGCATTTTCTTTTATGGTTAAAACACAAACTCAACACCATGCTAGGAGGATTCATGAGGAAAGAACCCTTAAACTCTAGCAAATTGTATGAGCACCCTGAGGTGGTGGACCTTTTCACGAGGGAAAATTGGATATCCTTCTTTGACAGAATTCAGGGTTATAATGAGGAGGTGACTAAAGAGTTTTTGATGTCCCTAAGACCACATTCGAAAACACATGCCACAGTTATTTTTAGGGGTTGGACCCTAGAACTTACCCCTGATTTCATCAGTAGAATTACCAATTTATCATTGGGGCTCCCTTGGAGCAAAGAGGAGAAGTCATTGGGACAAGTGGCTAAGAAAACTTTTTTTTCTGTCTGATGAGCATCTTGTAGAAGACAAAAACGGGGTCAGATGGACAAGCTTGCCTCCTCTCTGGAGTGAAGTCAATTATTAAATAATGAAATATATCACATGTGAAGGGAGGTTTAGCATCATCTATGGTTATCATTTCAGGTTGCTACATGAATTGAGGTATGGGATGGACTTGCCTCCAGCTAAAAAGCTGAGCATCCCATATTTCCTCCTTCAGTCTTTAATTGAATGTGGTACAAAGCTAAATGTAGAAGTCCCATATCAATTAGCCCACCATGGACTCATCAAACTGTTGGTGGAAGATGCTTTACACACTTATATTGCCTCCATAGCTTGGGAAATCTTTAGAAATATGTCCAGGGATGCTAACATCAGAACTCTGGTTGAGAATATCAGCCCATCCAGCAATGATGAGGGGGATCAAACTGAAGAAATTGAGAAGAACATGGATGAGGGAGCACCAGACATTCAAGCAAAGGGAAAAACAGAGGAAACACAGAAGGAAAAAGAGGAATTTGACAAGATTGTTGAGCCTAAGACAGAAAAGGAGAAAACAACAAAAGCAGAGAAGGGAAAAAGGACAAAGATTGGCAAGAAAAAGGCCAAGAAAGCCCAAAAGAAGGCTACCACGGCCAAGGTAGGCACCCAACAAAAGAAAGAACATACACACCCTGAGATATCGGTGACATAAGCAGAAATACGGGGCATAGAGATTTCTACAAGAAGTGAAGGAAAAGAACAGTAGAAAGAGAAATCCCTTGAAATTTTGGCAAGGGAAGCAACAACTATGCTTGCTTCATTAAGCACACCTACGTAAAAAAAAGGAAAAAGAAAAAGGCAGGCCTCCATGTATTTCAAGGCCAGGAAAAGCACAAGAATTAAAACAAGCAGAATAGGAGGAGCAGTGGAAGGACATGGACAAGAATGCAGAATTTTATGGCACACATGAGTAGACCACATTAGAAGCTTGGGATGATAAGGAGGCCACCAGAGCCATCAAGAATGAAGAGATAGATTAGTTGCTCAGAGGATGAGCAACACCTTCAATAGGGGGTGATGATGAGCCCCAGAAATGGGTAATTATATTGGCTCATTCAGCCTCCTAATTCAACTTAATCCACCATTCTCATTAGTTTATTGCATGTTTTTTATTATATTAATGCTAATAGAGTGAATTGGGTTAGTCATTATGAAAAAAAATCTAATATGTGCTTTATGTAAATTTTTGGTCAATTTTGAGAAAAAATCAAAGGTTTAATGAGAATGTGATAGCCAAATTCATGGAAGAACAAGGGAGAGGATTCGTAGGAAGGTATCCCCTTCATTTATGAGCCCTTACCTTGAATTCTCCATCAAAAACTTGGAGCACAATGGGCAGCCAAGCAAGTCAAGTAGGACTGTTGTTATCTTTAGTTCTAGGAAGTTGAGTTCCCTGATTTTAGGAGGACTGTTGGAGGTCCCCATTTGTATAAATAGGAAGGCTTAGGGCCTCAATTTTGTTAGTCAAATTTTAGTTAGATTTTAGCTATTGAACAATTGTTTTTCGCACTTTAGTGCAGCTCTGCATTTCATCTCATTTTTGAGCTCTTGCTGTAAATAGTTTTGTGACACGATTATTTTTTGAGTAATGGAGATAAATTTCACTTTTCACCAGCTCTGAGCTTTCTTAGGAGGCTTTAGCTCTTGGGGTTGGGCCTAACCCAAGTGCCAATACCTCCTTTGTGTACTTTTATGTGTTTTCCTTGCATTCATAGAATAATTTTTGTTATTTAGGTTAATATCTTGCTTTGTTAGTTAGGTTGTTTTTTATGATTAAGATAACTTTTCATGCTTCAGGTTGATTTGATAGTTTGGTAACAAAAAATATCTACAAAAATGCCATCAATAAGTCCTTGATCTCACCTCTCCCTCATTGGGACCATGAGCTGAGACCAAGGCATACTTGCTGCCACAAAAACATTGTTTTTGCCTTTCCATGCAATTGCTAGTGTTAGATTTTTAGTTGGAAAAGTTAATACCAGTTGTACTTGCATGTTTATATCTGTTCTTGCTTAGTTTCGATAGTTATCTTGCATGATTTCCTGTCTATAAACTTATGTTCATCATGTTTATGGTTTTTAGGTCAGATTAGGTCAAAATAAATAGATCTCTGGTTTTTCTAGTCTTTGTTCGATCAGTTTTGGAAAATAGTGTGCAGAGCACTTGTAATACATCCTTGCCTATACTTTCTCCATCATACAACCTAATCCAACCCCTAATCCAATATTCCTTCCCTTCATTTGCCACACTTTTCCAATTTTCCCTAATTTCTACATTCTTATGCAGCATTGCTCCCTCCATCCTTGAACAAATCCAACCACCTTCATCACTCCTTAGCTTCATTTACCAGGTCCTAGACCCCTTCACATCCTCATCCATCCTCCATTTCCACTTTCCCACTGTTTTCCACCATCAACCCTCTAAAATCCTCTTTCATCTCTTCCTATAGAACTTCTTATAGAACATCTTGTAGAACCTCTGCAGACTTCCTGTAGAAGTTCACGTGAGCAGTTTTTGGAGATCTGATCACTGTGAAACTCTTTGGAAGGGTGCTAGGGACCACTTATGACCTCTTCTCACCTTCCCAACCTCCTGCAAGTGCCCACTCCATTTCCTTTCGCCAATCAACCTCTACACAGTAAAAAACAATTAAAGCACATGCATAATAATTCTACAAAATTACTCAAAAATGCAAAAAGATGTTTTTTCCATATTCTCCTTCAGAAGTAGCTTAGTCACCTACATTTTACCTTTCTAAGAGTCAATGGCATCCATTTCCTCAGCTTTCATCTCTTTTCTTGCACCAGTAGGGTTAGTCAGTAAAACTAGGGTTTGTTAGGGTTTGCATTTCCTTTCAACATTCAGCTTCTTTCTACAAGTAGAATAGCCTCTTTTGAGTTAGCTTTTTTCCATCACAATTAAAAGCTTCTTCTAAGAACTCATAAACGTTAGCTTAAGCTCCTAGCAGCCTTGTGCCAATTGATCAAGTGACAGCCTACAACAAGTGCTAGCACTTGTGCATATAGCACTGTCGTTTCCAAGTTTGTTACAAACAACTGGGTTGATAAAAGTAAAGAAGGGAGTCCCAGGAGTTGCAGCATCATTGCTGCAATATTGGAGCTCATCAAAACGCACCCTAATTGGATTTGTCGCCAAATGGTATGTGGACCAACCACATTCCTCTCATCCCACCTTTGTGACTATCACCTATTTCGTTATTTAATATTTCCAATTACTTTTTCGATATGACATGGGTACCGAAATATTGACCTATTTGCGTCAAACATCTGCCACCCACCTTTCTAACCATGTACAAGCATGGCATGGAAAGAGGATAATTTGTAACAACATTGAGTTTGAATACCATGTGTATATGGATTTGGTTTTTAGAACCCTATTGGCCCCTATAGGTAAATATGTCACCTCTCACTTCCCTCAAACTAAGGAAGAAGCCCTCCAGATAGCCTTCAAATATGATATTATCTATGCACAATCAGGTTATGTTTATATTGTCCTACCTAATCTGCATTAGACTGGTGTTTCTCTGCACCAAGGGCATCTCATTTCGATGATGGTATTGTTGGATTCCTTTGCCACCCTCACCAATCACCATATCATCAACCTCCTATGAGCTATAGCCAACCTAGGGGGGGGGCACCAATTCTACTTACACCTACCCCCTTATTAATGCTTCACATGTTAAATCTTACCAAGGTACAAGAAAATCATATGTATTTCCCCATCTGCATCAGTCGATGCTAGGGCGAGTTGTTGCTCAACCTGGTTATCAAAATGTTTTCGTGAATCCTTATTATCCCTATGCACCTCCTAGTGATCCATCCCCAACAACAACAAATCCTCCACCTCCTCTGCCATAATAGAAACCGACTCCATAGAGTCAAGTGTATGCTCAGCAAAGTGCTACCCATCCCCCTAACCCCAAGAGAAGGAATCAGGGGAAGGGTAACCAAAACTAGCAACCTTAAGGTAACCAAGGAAACCAAGGTAGACAACCTAATTCCAATAACAGGATCCATCCTAATCTCACAACCTGGTGAGCACCAGTATTGCAACAATAATGTTGCAACTCTTGGGTTGCCTTCTTTACTCTTATCAACCTCGTAGTTTGTAACAAACTTGGAAGCGACGATACTATATGCACAAGTACTAGTTCTTAATGCAGGTTGTCACTTGGTCAGTCGACGCAAGATCACTAGGAGCTCAAGCCAACTTCTATGGATTCTAGAAGAAGCTCTATATGTGATGAAAGGAGAAAAATACTACTCTATAGATACTACTCTAACTGCAGAAAGAAGAAAGACTGAAATGTAAAGCAAACCAAGTAAATCCTAATTAACCATTTAATCTTACTTTTGCAGAAAGCACTATGAAAACAATGAAAAGAATTCCATTATATATTCAAAGAAGTAAACAACATCTAACTAACTATTTCTAGAAGTAAATAAGCAAAAAAACATCTTTTTGGATTTTTATGTGAATTTGACATGCATGTAGTGTATTGTGTGTGAATGTGGCAACGAATAGGTGGTGTTGAAGGGCAGTTTTGAGACTTGAGAGGGTGTAGGATGTTGTGGATGGGTCCTAGGAGGTCTCATGTGGCCTTCTGGAGGCTTTTCCCACACTCAGCCTTCAAAAGAAAGCCTATAGGAAAATCTACAGGAGGACACAGGAAATCCACAGGAGGAAAAACAGTGTTCTACAGGATGCCTACAGGAGGAGGCCGAGAGCAATTTTGGCTGTTTTGAGGGTGTGGGAGTGGGTAGAAAAGGTGGATGAGGGTTGGAATGAGGTGTTAGGGCACCTAGGGTCTACCAAGAATCATTAGGAGAGAGAAAGATGATTCGATTTGCTCAAGGAGAGAGGAAAAAATTCTATGGAAAATGCAGAAAACTAAGGAAGAATTGAGGGGAGACTTGGGCGACCTATAGGGCATGGATCAAATGGAGGATGGGATGCTTGATGGGCTAACCTAATTCTAGAAGATATCTACTGCATAAACAACTGACAGTCAACCAATGAGATTAAGAAAGCAATGAAATAAGTGCATCTAGAAAAACAGAGTTTTGCATCAAACTAGTCTAAATTATGATCGATGAAAGGAATGCTGAGAAATGTTGCAAGAAAGGAAAGCATGAAAGAATAATATTGTAAATGAATAAATGAGCATGATGGAGAAGTTCTAAAGCAAAGCAAGATTAGACTATTAACCAACTAAAAAGCTACAAACACTAGAAGTCCTATGAATGAGGAAAATCTATGTTTTTGGGCTAGCAAGTGGGTCTTTGCCTCAAATCATGGTCCCAAAGGGAGGAAGAGAGGCCAAGGCACTACTACTAGCCTTTTGAATATTTTCTTTATCAATCCTCAACCTGATATAGAAAGATCAAATGGAAGCAAACTATTAAATCATTGAAAGAAACCTATTCTTAACCATAAAAGAAATACATCTAACAACAACCTAATCTACAAACTGAAATAAAACATACAAATACAAGTAAAGAGGAGCTTGACTACTTGGATTGGGCCCTAACCCAAGAGCTTCAGCCCTCTAAGGTAACTCAGTGCTAACTCAAAAAGGATTCCATCTTTATTTCAAAGCATAACAAGATTACATGAAACTATCACAAAAATAATAAGCTCGAAGTTGAGCAGAGTTTACATCAGCAAAAATCCAAAAAAATTCCGAAAAAAATCCAAACCTAGTGAGGCCATAAGCCTCTCTACTTATACAAATGAAGCTACAAATAGCTTCCTTAAAATCAGGGAGGCTTGGCTCCCAAAACACAAGATAATCATTAGTCATCCTCCACTTGCTCGACTACCTTCTAGTGCATGACTTGGCTACTTGTACTCCGAGCTGAATGAAGGGGAATTAGAAGTAAGGAGCAATAAATGAGGGTGGTTCCCTCCTATAAGTCCTCTCCTTTGTCCACTTCGAGTTATTGCTTCCATTTGTCCACTGGATCCTTGAATTTGACCTCAAAAATCATCAATAATCTGCATTAAACACATGTTAGACCACATGGCATCATAACTAACTCAACTCACTCTATAAGCATAAATATAATCATACAATAAGCTAAGAGAATGGTTGATTTGACTAGGCTAGGAGGTAAAATGAGCCCATTTAATTACCCATTTATGAGGCTCATCATCACCCCCTACTGAAAGTGTTTCTCATCCTCTGAGCAACTTAGTCCATCTCCTCATCTTTTATGCCCCTGGTAGCCTCCCTAGCATCCCATGCTTCTGATGTGGTCTCCTCTTCCTTGTCATAGAATCCTGCCTTCCTGTCTATTTCTTCCCTCTGATCTCGCTCTTCTTCTTCTCTTCTTCCTTCCAGCATGCCTAGCAGTAGTGGGGGACTCAATTTGAGGCCAATCCAATTGACCTTCAGCCTCTGCATGGAGTGCTTGTTCCTTCATCCTCATTGGGGAATGATATTTCATGATCTGCAGATTGTGTGGTAAGGTGTTCCATCTCCTCATACATGCATGCACACATTCCTCCCCAAGTAGCCTTTCCATATCCTCAAAGTGTGCAATGGCTTGTGCCTAATCACTTATATATCTAGGGGCAATCTGAGGATTATTAGAAAGCAATTTATGTGTGCTGATGAGTTCCATGGGGTCTGATGGCTCAACTCTGATCTAATGGCTCATTCTACTCCTTTATCGTCAACCTTATTATTTATGCTACCCTTAACTCTTCATGGTTCATCCATGAGGCCATGGCCATTAGTTGCAGGTCCCCTAGCCTAGCATTAGGGTCCCACACATTTATGTCTGTGAGGGCCATGTTATGTAGGTAGAATTCTGCCATCTTTTCCTTATCCTCTGATGTGCATTGGTCACACAGGTCCATAAACTGCCTATAATCTTGGAAAGGAATTGTACCTCTTTGTGCCAAAGTATTTATCTGAAATTTCAACCATTAGTCCTTGAGATATAGGCCATAGGATTTTGCTAGTGTTCTACATTGCAATGCCTCCATGGACAAGCTAGCCATGGATGCCACTTGGATCTCTTTCTCTTGCAACTACCTCCTTAGAAATTCATTTTTTGTTTCAAGTTGGCTTCTTGTAATTTCTTCCCTATGTCTGATAGCACTTAACTCTCTACCCATTTCTCTAGGTTTGTTCTCCATATGGCCAATATCCTCAACTCCTTTGGATTTGGCTATTTTCATCCACCTATGTGTTCTTATTCTCTCTCTCTAATTCAAAGAATAGTGGAATTGCAAATTTTTGTGGAACTATTCTTCCCCCCTCAAGAAGATTGTAGTAGGAGCGAAGATTGGGCTAGGGATCAGGTTCTTGTAGCTATGTTTCTTCCTCCTTTCTCTATGGCTGTCCTTCTATCCTTTTATCAAGATTTTGGGTCTCGTGTAGTTTTGACAGTGTCTCCTATAGAACTGTCTGTGCCACCTATAGGACTGTTTTTGGGTTTTGTAGTTCTACCTTTTCTTTCCATATGGGAGATCTAGGATTCCCCCTTTCATATGTGATAGGTGCCTTCGAAGGGGATTCTTTTCCTTAGGCACAGGGTGAATATTTAATTATAATTGGCACTTTTGAAGAAGGTTTGGGTTTCCATATTTTTCTTCTTGTGCTCTTCCTAGCCTTCAAATACATGGAGGCCTGCCTTTTCCTCTTTTGTTTTGGCTTGATGGGTGTACTGAGGGCAATGAGAGCAGCTACTGCCTCTCTTTCCAGAGTCTCAGGGGACACTTCTCATTCTTCTGTCTTTTCTGCCCTTGTTTCTCCTCCTTTTGTTCCTTTTTCTGTCTCTATTCCATCTGTTTCTTCCTACTCCGTTTCTTCAACTTTCTCCTCCTCTACCTTAGTTTCTTCCTTCTCCCCTTCTTGTTCTGCTAAGTCACCAGTTGCTTCACCTTTTCCCTCTTGCTTCTCTTCCTCCTCGCTGCCAGTAGGACTGATATCATAGGTTAGGGTCTTTATGTCATCCTCAACTGTCATGTTTTGGAATATTTCCCATGCTATAGGGAGTGTAAATGTATGGAGGGCTTCTTCCACTAAAATTTTAATTAACCCATGGTGAGCTAGATATTTTGAACTTGCCACTTGTACTTTAGTACTGGATTCAATGAGGGACTATAGGAGGAAGTATGAGATGCTGAGCTTTTGAGGGGCTGGAGTGTCCATGCCATACCTTAAATCATGAAGGATTCTAAAGTGGCAACCATAGACAATGTTGTACCTCCCTTCACAGGAAATATATTTGATTATTTGTTAGCTGACCTCATCCCAAGGATATGGTATGATAGCCCTTCTAATGCCATTTTTATCCTCTACAAGGGTTTCATTGTTCTAGAAGAAGTTTTTCTTCGCAGCCTAGCCAATTGGTTTCTCATCCTTACTCCAAGGCAACCCAAGAGGAAGGGTAATGACCCTACTAATAAATTCAAGGGTTATCTCCATGGAAATACATCTAAAGGTGATAGTGGCATGTGTTCTGGTGTGAGGGACCAAAGAGTGGACAAATTCTTGAGCAATTTCCTCATCAAACCCTCAGAATTTCTAAAAAATAGTTCATCCAGTTTGCTCTTGTGAATATGTCCACTACTTGGGGATGTGCATGGAGCCTGAAGGAGTTGGTGGGATCCTTCATCATAAAACCTGGTGTCATTTTTTTATGTTTCTTTGGGAAACCAAATGTGAAGAAGGAGACAACAATTTTGAAGAAAAACAGAGAAGCAGAGAGACTGTTTTTTTTTAAGAAATAAGCAGAATGTTTTTAATGTATTTCCTCAACCTAAAGGCTTGATTTCACCCTTGAAGTTAAACCACTGCTTGAATATTTTGATATTCAATGGGGGCATGCATGGAACCTACCTCTTCAGCCCAAGAATTGTGCTAAAACCCATGTTTTCTCCCTTCAAAACAACTCACTGGCCTTCATGTAGAAGATTGTTGTCCCTCCTGTAGAATTCATGTAGGTGCTCCTATAGAACCTGTAAGTGCTCTTGTAGAAAATGCTGAGATTAGGAATATGGGAGATATCAATGGAGAACGATGGTTACAAGGTTGTGGGGGCACAAGGATATTGCAGGAGCTAAGTTTTGAGGAGAGAATGAAGGAAAAGGTGGTGAGAGTGCTCGGGGAGGAGTACTTATTGCCCTTTATGGATACTCCTGGTGATGGAGGGTGAGCTGGAAAAGTGTATGTTGGCCATATTTAGACCGTTGGTCCCCACCTACCTTGTAATCATGGCCCTTTCCTCATAATCATCCCTCATGATTGCATCATAGTTCACACTTCCTCCACTACTTGTCCTTGACATCTTTTTTGAATTGATTGTGTGCACGTGTAGGTGACATCTTCGGATGAGTGCAGTCAAGTAGATTAAGGTGGCCAAGTTAACTAGCCACCTTTCCCTCATTCAACATCAACCATATCATTGTTGTTGCATGCCTTCTAATTACACAAATGCAAAAAGAGGATCGGGTTAGTTACTTACTTGAGATCTAAATGCATTTGTTGTGAGGTGTTGTGGCTATCTCTCTCTACTGCATGCCTTTGTTTCTTTTGATGCATGTTTTCTTCTTGCTGATGTGTAGTTGTGCCTTGTGTAGGTTATTATCTTGCTATATTTGAGCTTTAGGTGTATTCTTCAACCTTCATATTTGCAGCCTCTTGCTGCTGATGCTAGATTTTAATGGGATCAGCTGCTACAGGAATTCATATAGGAGCTCCTGTAGCTGCTTATCCCCTTGAAACTTCAACTTCTTTCTATGCTTGGAGCTGTGAGGATGATGCCAGAGATGTAGATAGAGGTGGAGAGGTAATAGGTAGGCTTCAGGTGAGGTGGATGGTGTTGTTTCCTTTCTTATTTTTTTTCCTTTTCCAGGAAAACTGTTTTTTCTGTGTTTTCCTTTGACAAGAAGAAGAATGATGCTTGGGATGTGATGCAATATTAGGAATGATGGCAAGGAGGTTTGAAGACTATAGGAGGGTTTATGAATTTTTTATGAAGCTTCCCTATCCCTCAAACTTCCTTTTATATCCATTTTTGGCTCTCTGTAATTCCTACAGGAGTCTCGTGTAGAAAACACAGAGCCTCCTGTAAAAAACACAATTTTTGAAAAAGAAGCACAGTGAGGTGAAAAAAATGCCAAGAATGATGGAGAAAGGTGTTGGAAGGTAAGATAGGTGTTGGTGTTGGTTTCAGAGCTCTCTTGTAACCTTCTGCTGCTTCCTATAGTCCTCCTGCACACCTACAATGCAACTGAAATTTTATTTTTATTTTTCTCCTTTTTTTTTTTTGAAAACAACTAGGGTTCCTCAGGGAGGTTTTCACCCTAATTGCTTGCCCTGGGCACCTCCAAGGGAGGTTTTCACCCAGGGATCTTATTTTTCTCTCTTCTATTTTTGACATCACTGGGCCGCCTCAGAAGAGGTTTTCAACCCAATTATGGGACTCAAGCACACCTCATGGAGGTTTTCACTTGAGTCCTTATTTATTTATTTTTTCTTTTTCTTCAGTGAGTGGGTGAAGTGGAGGCTAAGACATGCTCCACTACCATCACTGTCTTATTCAAATCTTCAATGAACTCTCACTTGGAGAGGGGTTTCTTGTAGAATTTCAACCGATGTCCATTGACAAGCATGGGGATGGCTTCATCATCAATGGTTCTATTCAGAATTGAACCATTGTCATTACATTTCTCCACAATGTAGGGTCCTAGCCATCTTGTCCTTAGCCTGCCCTTGAAATCTTTGTATCTTGAATCATAGAGTAGTGCCCAATCTCCCTCTTGGAATTGCTTCTCCTTGATATTTTGGTCATGCCATATCTTTCTTTGAAGTTGAACTACTTCTGTATAGAGAAGGGCCTACATTCTGTGTTCACCTAATCCATTGAGCTAAAGTAATCTTTCTTTCTGTGCATGGCTGAGGTCTAGGTCTAGCTGAGCTACCATCCTTAGGGTATTGAATTCAAATTCTATTGATAGCAAAGCCTTCTTCCCATAGATCATTTCATAGGGTGTGAACCTTGTAGTGGTCTTCCATGTTGTGTTGTAGGCCCAAGTGGCCTCAACTAATCTGTCTGCCCAATATTTTCTACAGCTGCTCACTACCTTTGTCAGGATCCCTTCCAATGCTCTGTTAGTGACATCCACTTGCCCATTGGATTGTGGATGGTAAGGGTTGGAAGTACTATGCTTGATTCTATGATGGGTGAGTAGGTCTTCAATCAAATTGGAAGTAAACTAAATGCCTTGATCTGTGACCAACTCTCTTGGATACCTAAACTTGTAGAATATGTTTCTCTCAAAAATTCAGGTACTTTTTCTTTTGTCATTGCTTTGATTGCTTTCGTCTCTACCCACTTTGTCAGATAATCGGTGCACACAATGATGTAATGTTTTTGCTTTGAAGGAGGGCTGATAGGACCCACAAAGTCCATGCCCCACTTCTCAAATGGCTCGAAGGTCACTTGAGGTTGCATGGGCATCTCATGTTTTGGAGTAGGTTTCCCCATCCTCCAACAGTGATCACAATGGCTATTATATCTCCTCACATCCTAATGAAAAGTGAGCCAGTAGTAGCCTGCTTGCAGTATCTTGAAGGAAGTTCTCTTTGCTACAAAATGACCTCCACAAGGCTCATCATGACAGGTTAGGAGGGTGTCAAAGAATTCCTCCTCGTTGACACATATTATCAAGATCTGATCTGGGCCAAGTTTGAAGAGATTTCCCCCAATCCAGGTGAAAGGGATGCTTTTCCTTACTATCTTTCTCTTCTCTTTTGACGACAGGTGTGGTGGATGTTAGGATATTCCGACACATAGGAATAGTTAAGTTCAACTTGGTCTAGTATAGAGTTAGGTATAGAGTTAGGTAAAGTGTGTTTCTTTACCGTTGTACATTTTGTAACTTACAATCCGACGGTCACGATATGTAGTGATCCGACGGTTCATTCTCTCCTCGGTATTACCGACACTTGATCCGTGGCTTGACACCCGATTGGTCCATGAATTCTATTTAAAGCGCATGGAGGGTATTTGTAGGTTAACCGTGCATGAGAGAAGCTTATGTAAATTTTCATTCTTTTATTAATAAATTGCCTGTAGTAGCCACGTTGGCGCAGGCCGTGAACTGTTTCCCTCTCTGAGGGTTT